>JANFAA010000048.1:0-185639 GCA_024663435.1 Pisolithus sp. B1
AATGGCAAATTCAAGTGTGCCAACACTCCCACACTTGATGGAAGGAATTGGAAGAATTTTCAGGCAAACTTACTTGAAGTTGCAGCCATGAAAGGATGCTGGGTGTACTCTCAGCCAGGAACCAAGTGACCAAAACCTTACAATGAGAGGGAAGAGATGCTCAACTAAAAATGTTGCTCTACCAGACAGTGCCCATCCCCCTGTGTTCTCAAGATTCAAATCTAAGGACATCACATGACATGTTCAACTACCTAGCAACTACCTTTGAGACCCTACTCTGATATCCATACCTACCAAGAAGCCTATTGAGGCATCGAGTGATGATGAGACACAAGAATCATGTGCAAAGCCTAATGAGTTGTCAGTGGAGCCACCAAGTGAGGAGAGGCTTGAGGATGGACTACTGAGGTGAGAAGCAATGACAAGGCTGAGGCAGCAGATAGCATGGCCCAGCAGACTCTATCATGAAGCGTCAAGTTCAAAGAATATGTACCTGATGTGCCAAGTGAGCTGTGCATGGCACACAGAGCAAGCTGCAGGAGCAGCCAAGTTCAAGGGCAGGAAAGCCACTGAAAGTGAGCACTTAGAAGTGCTAAATGGGGATGGCCAAGATGCTGGACAAGGTTGAAAATGTTGACAAGATGGCCCACAAAGACCTCCTACCATTGAAACCATGTGATAGAAGCACAACAAACGACCTACCTAGTGTGCAAGAATTGCCATGAGGGGGAGCAGGCACTGTGCATGAGCGCAGTACCATGAACAGCCAGAGCAGCCACCACCAAAGAGCTGCAACTGCAACTTACCATATACACCCTGGGTGGTACCCTAGAATGGCCAATGGGGCTTCCAGAAGGCTGAGATGGACGAGGGGGCTGCTGAGTGCTGCTCGAGGGGGAGCTGGCAGATGCACAAGTGACTGTGCTGGGAGTGAGAGTAGCGACAAGAGAAACCTACAAGGGCACATGAATACTTCGAGAGTGCTGGGTATGCACACAGATGGTTCAAGTGGGCAAGAGGAGCCCATAGACCCCCAAGTGAAGTCCACAGGCCATAATGGCAAGGACAACATGATGAGCAGTCACATATAGTAGTCACACTTAGTCACAACTCATGGGTAGCCCATGGTGCCAAATGCCAACACTCATGGACAGCCTGTGGCAGGCCTGCTGAATTAATTTTGACATGACATGTAAGCAGGCCTGAGTACAGGAGTGATGGTAACATATGAGCAGGCCCATTGTTAAGGACTGAACTGAATATACATAACACATGAACAGGCCTGCCAACCTCATATAATGTATAAACAAGTGTGCAGGCCCATCCAACTAATAGATAGGGAGTCTCAACTCATAGGCTGGCCCATCAGTGATATGGGTGAGACATGGAATTCATGGGCAGGCCAGGGCAATAAGATGAGGTAGGCTGGCACAACCATGACCTGGCCCTTCCACAAAAAGAAATGATAGTGTCAACTCATGGACAGGCCAGCCAAAGAGATGACATCTGCTGGCCCATCTGTGACATGGAGCAGGACGGTTGCAACCCATGGAGGGCCAGGACAGCAAATAATGCATGCTGGCACATCCCATGGGCGGGCCTGTCCATAATATGAAATGAGACAATACAACACATGGACTGGCCAGCCAAAGGAATGGATTTTCCAGCAGCTTATTGGCTGGCCTGTCGTGATATGGAGTGGGATGGCACAACCCATGGATGGGCCAGTGTGACAAATGGGGCAGGGTAGCATGCTCATGGTGGCCCATCCATAGTATGAAATGGGTCAGTACAACTCATGGATGGGATGGCCAAAGAAATGAGGTTTCCCAGCACAATTATGGGCTGGTCTGTCCACAATATGGAGTGGGACAGGCAACCCAGGACAGGCCAGTGTGACAAATGATGCAGGCTGGCCTGTCCATAATAAGAAATGAGACAGTGCAACTCATGGACAGGCCAGCCCAAGAAATGAGGTTCCCAGCACAGCTTATGGGCTGGCCCATCCACAATATGGAGTGGAATGGTGCAAACCCATGGATGGGCCAGTGCAACAAATGAGGCAGGGTGGCAACCTCATGGGGCCGGCCAACATAATAAGAAATGAGACAGTACAACTTGTGGATGGCCTGCTGTGAGTCGAAGTTGGGATCAATGGCAAAAACAACCAAAAACCCAACACAAAGACAAAAAAATGTGAGTGGTGGTTTTCCTAAGTGGTATCCGGCTTGAAGGACCTGTAAAATCGAAAGGAGAGGGGTTCCATGCAGCTAGTGCAGAGGGAGGGGGACAGTCTGGACAGGGAGGAAGCTGGGAGACAAATGGAGACGAGATAATAGGCTCCTGTGAGCCTGAGGACGACTGGGAGCAAAGGAAGATCAGTGGATAGACCCTTAAGGGGGCCTCAACCACTGGAAGACTGAAGATGATGATGGAGGGGCTTCAAAAGCGATGGGAGATGAAGATATATTGCAGGAGGATAGTCTCCTGGAAGTAAGTATGAAAGTGACATATATTCTCTCTGGGCTATCTCTCTGATATCTGGAACTGCAGGGTTTATATACAAGACCAGAGCGTAGCCTCCAACAAACGTGAAGCAACACTCTGTCAGTGATTGGTGAAGGGGTTGGTAAGGGATTGGTGATGATCAGTAAGGCTGGTAAGGACAGGTAAGCGATTGGTAACAAAGTGGTAAGCATGACAAAGAATGTCAGTAAGCAATGTCAAATAAGTATGAGTCATGGAAGGAATGGATGATTAACATGCCAAGAGAACGAGTCAGGGTATGGTCATGGCTGAGTAAGGGGTATGACTGAGCAAATCTCGATGTGACAGGTCAAGGCACAGTGATTCCAAATGAAGAATGGTGGGGGATCCTGCCAGGGGCTGAATGTTGGGGGTCTCCACAGGTGTCAGGCATTGGATTTCGCATTTTTCCCCCTCTTCCTCCTCTGAAAAAGGGTGCTACATTGACAGCTAGTCTTCAGCAGGGTCTGAGGAAGATGGGGGACCATCCTCTCCCATGAGAGCAGGGAGAAGTGCCTCAAAATCATCATGAATGCGATCAGATAGCCTAGATGACAGTAACTGGTACTGAACCTGTCACAACCTGGAAGAACAAATGATGAGAGTGAGAAGTAGATGTTGCAGGGGGTGGGAATGAAGGATCCATATGCTTCTTCAACTGGAGAGACTGATACAACCACATAAGACCTTTCAAGTCTGACAACAGACTCGAGATGACCAAAGAATGTCCTCCTGGATGTCATACTGACAAGGAGAACATGCTGTCCCAAAGAGATGGCTTGGGAGGGAGTGGACAAGGAAGGGATGAACCAGGATGCTTCAGGGTGGAAGCTAGTGGGAAGTCCTGGGAGATATAAGTAGTTATGCTCCCTAGCACAGGACACGAGCAAAGAGACTGTCAACGAGGCAGCCATTATGATGGGATTTAGCGAAATGGGCATCTGTTGGCAGAAATGCTGTAGAAAATCATGGAGGGCGAGGATTGTTACCAAATTTGGAAGGAAGGATGGCGTGATCAAGGGCTACGTGTGAGCGTGGGAATGATGTCGATATCTTTAGAAATGCCCAAGATATTCGAAAAACCAGAATGCCATACATGAGCGCTAAAAAGGTTTGATCGGTGCTTGAACAGTTTCCTCCCTAGTGTTAAGGATTGTTCTGTGTGAAGGATGACTGCTAGATGTACCAGTCATCTTTTTGCATTAGGCCACATTCCTCAATCTCCCTTATTCAGCAAGACTCCATGCTCACATCGCCAAACACCTTTGGTGCATGACACCGCTCAAAGAAATGAGGTTTCCCAGCACAACTTATGGGCTGGCCTGTCTGCAATATGGATGGAGATGGTGCAACCCATGGATGGTCCAGGATGTCAAATGATACAGGCTGGCACATCACATGGCCAAGCCCATCCATAATGAGAAATGATGCATTGCAACTCAGATGTGAGGTAGCACAGGAAGGTTGAAAGCACTCTAAAACATGGAAGGCTGGCAATCATGGCTGAGGCCCCTAACTTGTGGTTCCCACAATGGGGAGAGGTGGCTGTCACCTCCCACAAAGACGTGCAATGGTTTTCATGATATGGACACCATGGACCGCTGTATAATGTGCAATATTGGTGATCTGGCCTAACATTCAACAGAATGTGCAGCCTTGATGGTTCCAGCAGGAATTACCCAGAAATATCAATTACTGGTCAGGAAATGCATCATTTTATTGCAAAAATGAGCTTGATAAATTATCTGATAGTGCATCAGTAGTGTATCTACCTGTATGCAAACATCTTCATGGTTAACTGATGATACACATCCCAACAGCTGTACTACACACAAACCTACTGTATACATATGGCCAGAAGTGTCTGGGGCAGAAGTCAACCTACGTTGTAGACAGAAGAATATTCTATGTTGAATAATGAGCCTGTAAGGTGTTCCATAAATGCTAACTTCAAGAAGTAGAAATCACAACACCATCAATCTGTGGGAAATGTACATTAAGTCACATTGAGCCATACCTGTCATACACAACATGTCATCTTTTGTGTTTCCACTTGTATATCACACCTGTTATCCATCTACCACTACCTTTATGATCCATCCATCAAAATGTTTGTCAAGAACTCACTGGTACTCCAGGACACTGTTGACCACATCCTCACCATTTTTGAAATGTTGATTGTCAACTTGGGTGGGTTGGATGAGGGAGAAAAGCTTGAACAATGGAGGAATGCAGTGAGAGATATCTGGCAGGAACTGGTGTGTCGTAATTCAATCACACAAAGCTCACATAGCTCATTCGTGTCCTACTATTACAGGAGTCTGTCAGATCCATTGCCAACAGGACTGACAACATCCTGCACATGCTGATTGCATGGACAAGTGTGTCCATTGGACAGAAACATTGGCATTCCTGGATTGGTGTCAAGCCCTCTTCCCCCCAATTGAGTCCATCGCCAACCACCCATGGTTACTCACCATCGAGCAGTGATACGATGCAGGACTGCAAGTGCAACCACTGGCACCCACCACTGAGGCAGTAGGTTCCACATTGTCCGCCACACCTACAAGACCTCCATCGACCTCGAGCCTGTCTATGGTGCCTCACATGGCTCCCAAGGGGTCAGCAGGCCATATACCAATGCAAAGCACTCCATCAGGTAAAGGTAAAGCCCAAGCCACCTCAGAAGGAAAGGTGGCCATGGTGGAAGAGATTGCGATACCTTGTGAGGATGACAAAGGGACAAGAGCGAAGATGTTGAGGAGGATATTGAAATGGATGACATTGAGCCTGTGTGTGGATGATCCCAAAAATGAGGAAGGTCGACATCCAAATTGCATCAATCCTTGAGAATGCCTCAGTCATGATCATGAATGACCCAAAGAGGCAGGAAAGGTGTGCATGGCAAGGGGGAAGGTAGGTCCATGTGTTCTAATAGTCCTGCCATGACTTCATTGAAGTATGGCTGTGCACAACTTGTGGATTGTATGACCCCACCTCCCAATCCCCAATCCTGTCAGACGTGCATCAATTGCAAGGTCGTTTGCACTCACACTTCAGGTAGTGGGGTCTGTGACCCATGCAGAAAGTGCAAGATAGGTTGCACACCCATTACATCCTGCTGCCCTTCAACCACTCATACCACCAAAGTCCCCCACAAAGCCACCCCCAAAACTACCACCAGCAACCCCACCACACCTTGCCATTGAAATATGTCTCGTCCCCCCAAGCCTGCATGTGAGTTGACTCCAGCAGAGGAGGAAGATAGCCCATCACCCCTGCCTAGCAAAAAGCCACACCTGTTGAAGTGTGGCCAACCTGAGGCTTCATTGTCCTCAGTGCAGCCACAATGAATTAGTGAGTATTTTCCACAGTATTATTGTGAACAGCTGATCTCAGAACATAGCTCTTGTCTTGCATCCTCCCACAGATACCCCCGGTAAATTATGCCATCGCTCCCCCCACTTCGGCATGACAGTTCAGCCTATGTACCCCTCCCCACACCACCCATTCCACCAACCAGTGCATGCTCATCACCAGTTGCAATTACCCCTCCATGACCTGCACCAATTCATAACTCGCTGCTCTCTGTCCACCAATGATTAGACAATGTTATCTGCCAACAGGATCAGATGATTGGGTGCATTGACAATGGAGAGTGGCAGATTGTGCCTGTCATGCACCAAATCACAGTACCCACTCCTGGGACAGTTGAAGACCATATGTGAATGTTGGAAAACAAGTTAGCAGAATGCAGGTACACCATTGCAATGCTGACGTGTGAGCTAGAAGCCTTTTGGGTCAATCTCCAACATCCTTGACAGGTCCAAGACAACTCCATGCAGACACCCCAGGCAGATACTGGCACAACCATGGCCACCTCACATGTTGTCAAGCCACAAGATGAAAATGTCAGAAGTGTTGTGACATGGTCACCTGACCTGTCTTTGTTTGCACCAGTAATATCTTACATAAGCACCTTCCGCATGGTTCAATGGTATAGACTGTACTCTGTACTAATTCTGTCTATTACCTTCTATCAAATAGAAGCTTCCTTTATCGTTCATCTCACAACAGGTTATGAGCCCCATTGAGCTCTAGCTTCTAATTGATATTTTGTAACTTGCTTGACAACTTTTATTTGATATGTCAAACTCTGCTCAGTCTGTGTCTGTGGGACGACCCAGTCCCTCAGCAGTTACCTCATCAAGTATCTCATCTGTGAACAGGGTCGCTGGACCCTCGAGTTGCCTATATGACATACCATCTCTTGCAGATGATGGTTCAAACTACCAGATGTGGAAGTTCCGAGTCACGAAAGTACTAGGCATTCGAGGACTCTGGGAGGTTGTGGGTGGAAGTAATACCACACCTCTGAGTGTGACCACCCACCCAGATGAACATGCTGAGTGGGTGATGAAAGACAATGAGGCATGTGCCCAAATTACCCTGACACTCAAGGATGAGCCATTGAGTGGAGTCATGTATGCCTCATCTGCAGCTGAGACTTGGAGGAAGCTCAGTGAACACTATGAAGGCAAAGGGAAACAGACATTAGCATATCTTATAGGAGAACTGTTTCATGGCACACTGGTAGAAGATACCCCAATGGAGATGCAACTGAATGCGATGCAGCAGAAGTCGCTCATTCTGAGCTCACTTGGACAGCCTCTCGATGAGAGTCTTGTCGGCAATAGCCATGGTCATCTTGCTACCACAGTCATACTCGACCCTTTGGACCATTCTCATGTCAACAAACAACAAGTTGACGATTGATGCAGTGATTTATCAGGTCCTCATAGAGGAGAGAACTCACCAGGGCTTGCAAGCACATAGTGCACTTGTGGCAATGACTTCTAGTGCGAAGTCAAAGTCGAAAGGGAAAGGGAAGGATAAGTTGAAGATCAAGTGCTACAAGTGCAAGGAAGTCAGACATATGAAGGACAAGTGTCCACAGAAGGCATCTGGTGAGGGGAAGGCCTCATCAGATGGTAAGGAGGACAAGGAGAAACCAGGAGACAAGGGCAACCTGACAGCTAAGGTTGCACAGGTACAGGAAGTTGGGGAACAGTTGTTACAACTGTTCATGGCTCAGAAAGGTCCAGTAACGAGTCCAACTCAATGGGTGGTGGACTCAGGTGCTTCAGCACACATGTGCTGTCAGCAGAGGTGGTTCACCTCATTTAGGGTCTTGGAACCATTGGAACTGGTAGTCATTGGTGATGGGAGATCCATAATGGCAGTGGGGAAGGGCCAGGTGGAGCTCAACATGCAGGGAACCTGCAGTGGAGGTAGACAGACCATGCTATGGGATGTCTACTATGTACCAGACCTGGATATGAATCTGGTCTTGGTACCTTGTCTCACATTGAAGGGTCTGCAGGTGACATTTGAGAAAAATGCCTGCAGGATACTGGCTGGCAACATGGTTGCAGCAGTGGCAGAGAAGTGGAGGTCACTCTATGTACTAGATGCAACAGTAATCTCTGGGAGCCATTCAGCCTATGTGGTATTGGATCCTGCTCAGATGGATGCATCTGAACCCCTCACAGCTCTTGCAACCTGTGTAGGGACCTTGAAGGCACCTTTGGCCATTTGGCATTGGCGCCTTGGTCATGCGAACACAAGGCATGTCCTGAAGCTTGAAGAGCAGGACATGGTTACCGGCATGGAGATAGTTGGGACATGGAGTCATAGTACTCAAGACTGCAGGGGCTGCCTTGAGGGGAAGCAGCAGTGGAACACTATATCTCAGAAGTCAGGTGTGGAGAACCCATGACTTCTGCATCGGACATGCTCAGATATCTGTGGTCCGATGGAGACACTTGCCCATACTGGCCATAGGTACTTCGTAACATTTATTGATGGGCAGTTGCACCACCTGGTGGTGAAACTACTGAAGATGAAGGACGAGGTGCTCACAGCAACAAAGGAGTATTTTGCATGAGCAGAGGCTGAGACTGGAGAGAAGGCTAACTACCTTCAAATGGATGGAGGGGGCGAGTACTGCTCTTGAGAGTTCGAGCAGTACCTGAAGTCAAAAGGGGTACACCATGAGAAGACAAATGCATACACTCCACAGGAAAATGGAGTGTCAGAGTGGATGAACCACACTCTCATGGAGAGTGCAAGAGCTATGTTAAGTGATGCGGGTCTCCCCAACAAGTATTGTGGAGATGCTATACTACATGCGGCTCATCTACAAAATCGTCTACCAACAAGAGCCCTTGAATGGCATGAGACTCTGTTTGAGGCATATACTGGAAATAAGCCCTCACTCTCACACCTGAGGATTTTCGGGTGTGAGGCTCACATCCATGTTCCTGAAAAAAATGCCAGACACTTGATGTAAAATCACTGGAATGTACTCACCTCAGTTTTGCAGAGAATCACAAGGCATACATATGCCTACACTGAGCCAGTGGGAGAATTTTCAAGTCTCGGGATGTGGTATTCAATGAAGGGGGTGGTGGATGACCTACCCGAGTTGTAGTTGACAGGACAGAACTGGTTACTCATAGCACAAAGCAACCAGAAGGACAGGCAAGCCCATTAGGTGGGCAGGTGCCATCAGAGGAGTAGGAGGCAAAGAACAACTCAAATGGAGCTGAGTTCTTGTCAGATCAAGCTGAAACTTGGACAGCAGGTACTGCTGGGCAGCCCAAAGCTGCCAAGACCTTAAGCATTGCGACAACTGGTCCTGATCTTGAGGAATCAGTTGAGGAAGCCACTGGGGCAGGGAATGACAAAGTTGGGCAAAATGTGCCAACTCTGAAGGAGGAAACCACTGGGAAGGACCTAGGTACACCACAGGGTGTCCCTAGAGTGTCCTTACGACACACTACAGTGTTGTGAGGCCCACCAGTTCCATATCCACAGCCAGTGCCTACACTGGCTGTGAGGAGGTCATCCAGAGCTAGAAAACCACCAGTTAGTGATGATGACCCAAGATACTTTGTCAATGCTTACCAGAGGGGCATCTTGATGCAAAGGAAGGTCGACAAGAGGCCTGACAACGAGCAGCAACAAGGTAGTAGTGGTGTGGGGGGAGATGTGAGTGCGAATGAGCCAAATATGTCGCACTGTGACAGTGACATGAGTGAGCCACAACACAAAGCTTACAAAGCAAGCTCTGCATGCAACCACAAGCCAACAACCTTCGAGGAGGCTGTTGGCCACATGGATGGTGATCGCTGGTACTCAGCAATGGCTGAGGAACTCTTGATGTTCGAGAGGCTTGATTTGTATGAGGCCGTTGAGCATCCTTGTGGCAGGAAAATCATAGATTTGAAGTGGGTATACAAAATTAAGAGGGGACCAACAGGCGAGATAGAGAAGTACAAAGCTCATCTTGTTGTGAAGGGATTCACCCAGGTGCATGGGGTGGATTATACTGATACTTTTGCCCCTGTGGCGAAATTTACTACCATTTGAATCTTGCTAGCACTTGCTGCCAAGTATGATCTTGAGTTACATCAAATGGATGTCAAGTCTGCATTCCTCAATGGCAGACTCGATGAGGAGATCTATCTATGACCACCCCCTGGCTTCCAGGACTCGCCAGATGCTGTCTGGAGGCTGCACCATGCTCTCTATGGACTGAAGCAAGCCCCAAAGGCTTGGTATACTTGTCTTAGAGAGGTTTTTGAATCTCTCGCATTCACTCACAGTGAGGCCAACCACAGTCTATTCTACAAGGTTGAGGATGGCATCCTAATTATAGTGGCCATCTATGTAGATGACAAGTGGATCTTGTCAAGGAGTCGAGAGGCTATCGAGCAACTCAAAGCTCAGCTCTCAACAGAGTATGAACTCTCTGATCTCAGAGAGGCTCACTGGGTACTAGGGATGGAGATTATCTGAGACTGTGACAAGGGCTTTATTGAGCTCTCGCAGAAGTGGTATATTGAGACCATTCTGCAGTGCTTTGGCATGCAGGATGGGCGTTCAGTGGGTACTCTGATCGAGCAGAATCTTAAGCTTGAGAAACTAGATAAACCGGAATCTGATCTTGACCAGTATCAGAGTGCTCTTGGGGTGCTGATATATGCTATGCTAGCTACACGTCCCAACATTGCCTTCACAGTGGGTGCCTTGAGTAGACATGCTGCTACTCCAGGCAAGAAACATATGATAGCCCTTAAACAGGTCTATCAATACCTTTGTGGTACTGTAGACTTTCGTCTTGGGTATACCACTGCATCTGAGACTACCCCTATTGGGTATGTAGATGCAGACTGGGCAGCTGACATCAATGATTGCTGCTCTGTTACTGGCTATGTATTCACCTTTTGTGGTGGTGCAGTAAGTTGGTCATTGAAGAAGCAATCCTCAGTAGCTCTTTCAAGTACTGAAGCTGAGTACATGGCCATCTCTGCTGCTGCAAAAGAGGCTGTTTGGATCCACACTTTGCTCAGAGAAATTGACTTGGTCACATGAAATGATCCTACCACTCTTCATGTGGATAATCAATCTGTGATCTCCCTTGCAAGTAATGCTATGTTTCACAATCGTATGAAACATATCTCCATCCATCATCACTTCATTTGAGAGAAGATTGAGTCAGGTGATGTTTCTGTGATGTACTTGTCTACCAATGAGCAAGTAGCAGATATTCTCACTAAGGGACTCTCTAGAGAGAAACATATTCATTTCTCTATGGGTATGGGTATTTTTATTAGTTGAGATATTCACTGTTGAGGGGGTGTGTTGTGACATGGTCACCTGACCTGTCTTTGTTTGCACCAGTAATATCTTACATAAGCACCTTCTGCATGGTTCAATGGTATAGACTGTACTCTGTACTAATTCTGTCTATTACCTTCTATCAAATAGAAGCTTCCTTTATCATTCATCTCACAACAGGAAGTCCCCATTCCGAGTCAGAGACAAGAGAGGTCATGCCAACTTGTGGAGAGCCACCAGCCATCGATCAGGGAGTGGAGCTATTGGCAACAGAGTCAAGTGACAATGGTGGGCAGGGTGATCAAGGTGAGGCAGCCAATATTGTGGAGGGAACCACAGTGGCAGGAGAGACTCAGCCAATAATTGCAGAAGAAGGTGGAATTGGTGGTGAGCACCATCAAATGATGGAGGAAAATTCAGGAGAGTGTCCAACTGAAGCTGAGGGTGGTACCACAATCCTGGTAAGCGAAGGGCAAGTGGCAGAAGTGAGTGGTGTCACTGCAGAAGAGGAGTTGGTTTCGACAGGGGGCAAATTTCTGGAGGAGCACTAATTTTTTTATAATTACAATTGATGTACTAAGGCAACATCCTACATCCACATGTATAAAATGTGGAAAATTCACTGTGATCATTTGCACCCATGAATTTTGAGTGTAGCAGGGCTATTGTGTGTAAAATCAATTGGTGAATTTATCTTTACCTGGATTGGGGATTACATCATAGAACGTCCTGCAATCAATGAGTGAACTCATCTCTACCAGGATTGGGGACCACATCGCACTCTTACCACAATAAAGAAAGAATGATAGCTATCACCACAATTGATGAAGGATCTGGGAGTTCTGTACTGAAAAATATGCCCAAATGCTGGGGATTCCTACATATCATTTCACAATTACAAAAGGTGATATTCGACCTATAGTTCTATGCATGGTATATTCTGCAATGTTGGCCACTGCGATTGTGCCCTTGCCACAATGGAGAAAGGATGATAGCTATCGCCATGATTGATGATCCAAATGCCAAACACTCCTACATATCATTTGACATTTACAAAAGTTGATATGTGACCTATGATTCTATGCAAGGCACATTCTGTGATGGCGATCACCATGATTGCGCTCTTACTGCAAGAGGGAAAGAATGATAGCTATCACCATGATTGATGAAGGATCCAACTATGTCCAAATGCCAAAGACTCCTATATATCATTTTACATTTACAAAAGCTGATATTTGACCTATAATTCTATGCAAGGTACATTCTGAGATGGCGGTCCATGTGATTGCACCTTTACTGCAAAGCAGAAAGAATGATAGCTATCACCGTGATTGATGAAGGATCTGGGAATTCTGTACTGACAAACATGTCCAAATGCTGAAGACTCCTACATAACATTTGATATTGACCTATAAATATATGCAAGGTACATTCTGCAATGGCAGTCACCACAATTGCACTCTTACCACGAGAGGGAAAGAATGATAGCTATCACTGTGATTGATGAAGGGATCTGGGAGTGGATTGGAGAATTCTACAGGTTTATCTGCTGCCATTTCAATTCCCCTTGCTCTGCCAGATGATCATATATTGCCCACTGCCTGGCCACATAACAGGCAGCGCCATGTGTGTTTGCAGTTGTGTGTTCCATATACTTCTCCTGCCAATACTTCAAACAGTGTCAGAAATAGTTGATGACCCATTGAAATTCCAAGGTTAACAATTCTTCCTCCTCTTCCCAATGATCCTTTCCTGCTTTAGCACAGAGCCAGTGGATTCTGTAAACTTTTATGGATGTGTGGTTGAAATTAATGTATAAATGAATCAATGCATTACTGACATTCTGTGAGCCAACTCTTTGAACTTGTATCCCTGGGAATATCAATGGACCAAAACCATGGCAGTTGGGAAGCTCGGTGGTCATGTGCTCCTTGGGTGAAGGCTGCTGTACTTGTTGTTAGGTGTGATTTTTGAAGCTCCTGATACTGCTCGAGGATCTCTGGCTTCACTCCCAGGGTGATCATGGCGGTCCTACAATGATGGTAGATCACAGAATATTGTTTGACAGACCTGTCAATGGAATGAACCATTTTCCAGGCCCATGTCCTCATTGAATAGTTGGTGGCAGACCTCACAACTCCCCTGAATATAACTGCTTTGTCTGCCAATGCAAGATGTAGGCCATGCAGTGTGTCATTTGCTTGTGCAATGTGCAGCTCCAGCTCCATTTCTGCTAGTTGATGGATGCCAATGTCATGGCACCTATCAGCCCCAAGATTGGATGGTAGTGGCAAGGTTGGTGAGGTGGGGTCCATGAATGTATTGGTGTCTTGCATATCATCTGCACTGCAATCACTGTTGCCACCATTGGAGGATGTGTCATCATCCACAAATATATTTTGGGAGGCCACCTCATGGTTTCTGTCACTTTCTTTGCTGTCATCCAAGGCAGTGTCCATTTGCAAGTAAATTCTTCCATCCATGATAAATGTCTTCCACTCTGCTGCCACTCTATCTGCACAGCAAGTGATCACAAGTCATTTGAGGTCAGAGGGATTTGGGCCAAGGGCCTTCCTACTGATGGACAACATGACTTCCACCTCTTTGATGACCAGCCCATGAGTCAGCCAACTAGCAGCTCTGTGGTGCATCCCACTGACAGCAGAGGTCTGCAGTAAATGAAGTTCTATGCCATGTACTGTAGGAGCTGAACCATTGTTAGCTACTATAGGTGATGATCAGTTTGAAATAATCTTACCCTTTGTCAATTGGATTTCAAAGATATCCATCACAGATGGGTCATGGACATGGTCCTTCAGGGCAGCCTCCTCTTGCCTCCACCAATTCTCCTGTTGGGAGGATGGTACTGCTTTATTCAACCTTTCAAATGCTTCTTGAGCCAATGTCACTGCTGCCCGAGCTACCTTTAGCTTCCACAATAAACTGGAAACTGCAAAGTGGCAAGTGCATTAGTGAATCCATGATTCCACCCATCCCAAACATACTCATGCAAATCATTTTCATGAAATTTGAGTCATTCATTTGGAAGTCCAATAGCTCTTGACGATGCAGTAATGTCATTCTGCAAGTTGATGCGGAAACTATGTTCAGTGTGGACCACAAGGTCTCAATAATTTCACTGTCAACCCAACCTGAACCTCTGATAAACAAGGGAGAATATCTTGCATAGCATTCCTTTTTGTGTCTGTGAACATGCCACATCCCAATTCCTGCCACGATCCTCAATGAGGGTGTGATCTCCAGAAACTTGGTATTATCCACCCACCTCCATAAATTCTTCATATATGTGCAGTTGACATCATAGAAACAAATGACATTTTGTATGCCATTCATGTTGTAACTCAATGCATTGCACAGGGAATAGTCCATGTTTAACTGCCTAAACATACATCGGTCGGTGTAACTTGAAATAGTCAACCTCACCTTTTGCCTTTTTGAAAGTCCACAACAGAATGTGGGTAAAAGCAACCATGCTGTGCACAGGCAGTAGCACCCACTTCCATAGAGTTGAGTTTTCCATGGCTTGCACTGGTCTGACTGATTGCCTTATGATTGTTGCAAGCTGATTTCTGTTGGACAGTCAAACTATGAGCCCCACAAGTTATAATTACTTACCTCCGTGATATGTGGAGTGGCAGCTATATATTCCTGATATTGCAGATTAGTGACCATAAAGCTGTGCCCATCCATCAACCAAACCTGATCATCAGGTCTCTGCTCATGCATGTGTTCCACCTTGAAATTTCCATCCATGACCACAGTCCTGGTGTACCTCCAGCTATGCAACATTAGACATGCTGTATTCCTCTGTTCAGATACTTACTCATCCAAATTAGCCTGGGGGCTGAGGTTGATTCCTGGCTGAGGACATGCCACGCAAAATAGTGCAAGATCCCCCTTCATCAAATCATTCAAATTACCCTGATATCCACTCCACTTAAGCAGCTTCAGGAGGTGCCATTGCTGTGCTACCCACAGTAGTTCCCTATATCGGTCCTGAGTACATAAATGATCTCAATGAGCTGTCTGATCGATTGAGGGGAGTGACTCCTTACTGGAACTAGGTGTGGAAACACACTGGAGGTCACCCAACAAAGCTTGCTGTAGTAATTCATGCCAGACATCCTGCATTCTACATTGTCTCTCAAGAAATCATCCAAAACCAAAAATGTGAATACCATGCTTGGCTTTTCAAAGGTTGATGGATATAACTTTGTGTGGAGTAGCTGCTTGTGATAGCTTTCTGCATGCACACATTGGCAGGGCCATGATAGCATGAAATGTACCCCTGTCACGTTGATGACTGTCAGGTACTTTGATCCCACTGGCAGATGAATGTGGAGGGGGATGTAGTCAATGTCTTCCCATTCCTCTTCATCCAATCCTGCTGGCTGTGAGTGTCTGCTGAGGGTGGCTTGCACATTTGCAGATGTGGATAGACAGGGTGCTCCATCATGGCTGAGGTGTAGTTGTAGGCCTATCCATACATCCATGATGATGACTGCACTTACCATATGGAGGGCTGAATCCTCAAAGAAGTCCCCAGTCCATTGTTGGACCCTATGGAAAGGGTGGGCCACATGCATTGAGCAGCAGCAATCTGTGCATAGAAGGGGCTGATGCATACAATCTGGGCACCTGTAGACCCCATCCTTTCCACATATCCTGCATGTATGTGGCAATGGAGGGGCTTCCAAGTCCAGTAGGATTCGTAAAAAGTCCTCCTTCTGAGGTAGCCATTCGTGGATATAATCATTCTGCATCTGAAATGCCGAAATGATGCCAGATGTACAATCATTGATTACCAACATACCTTTTTCCATGGTAATCTCATGGGCTCCATGGGAAGATAGTTCATATCGAACACATTGTCTACTCCATCTTTGGACAGAAATTGGCACTTGGATGGTGATCTTGACTGCTTGGTCAGTGAAGATGACGGAGAGGGGTTCAATGGGGTTTCTATGACTGGTTCCTTAATTGCAACTTCTACCAGTCATGATCTTTGCTGCCCATTGGCTTTCCACATCCTTATTTCCAGCTGCTTAACCTGTTGACCAGGGGTGGAACCAATCATCATCATCCCCTTTCTGGTGCATCACTTGGCCATCTTGGATGGAGTCAGTGATGATGTTTTTTGACCTGTCCATTATCACTTAGTGAGTGGGTTGCATTTCCAGGGGCCCATCCATAGAATGATTGTGCCACTCAACTGTCAATCAGTCAATCCTAACCAAATGAGGCCAACAAAAAGTCCCAGAATAGGTGTGGCCAGATGGCCAAACCCAAATCCTCAGCCAGAAGATCTGATCAGGAACCATATTTGGGCAGCCAGAGCTTCTGATCACCCCATCAAATCAAGGAAGATCTGATTGGAGATTATTTTCACAATGTGTGGCATGGACAATGAATAGAAATTGGCTTAGACTAACATGGGCAGCAGTTAAGCTGAGAAACCTTCACAATCCTGTGAACACCTTGTTTTCCCTCCACTTGCCCATGGATTCCCAACCTGAAGACAGCTACAGATACCCAATTGACACAGATGCTGGACAACCCATGGATGATGCAGGGGAAGAGCTAGTGGAAGGGCCAGATGGAAATTTTGATGTAGTAGAATTGGAGGTACTAGCACAGAGGAGGGAGTGGACTCAAGCAGGGAAAAAAGAGAAGCCCAGCATCATGCACAAAATCTGTAAGGAGTTTGCAAAGATGGAGAAGCACTGCAATTTGTGGCTTGTTGAATGGCAGAAAAAGGAGGAGGTATGGGCCTCCATTGCTCAACATTTGATTCTGACATAGAATACATCCTCCTAGAAAATCACCACATGGCTCAAAAAGCCAATCAGGTCGAGGAAGCCACAAATAACAGTCTGCTCAGCTTACAAGTACTCTATGTGATCTGTGGTGTGGGAACTATACCACAACCAGATCCAACTAAAACATTTGCATATGAAGAATGAAGGCAGGACTCAGGCAACCAAATGAATTGACCTTTACCAGCAGGCATTGAGTGCCTTCATACAAGAAGACCTCACTGATGAGCAGTGGCAGGCAGCCCACGATATCATGGAAAAAAGGAATGGACCAGAGGGACCAACCCCAGAGGTCCAAGTGCAGTAAGGAAATCAGGCACACAGCATAAGATCTACACTCATGTCTTTCAACAGGAATGCAAAGAAGTATGGTCTGAAGTACATGCAGAATTTCATGGAGGAGATGTGGCAGTATTGCAGGATGAGGATCGTTTCTTGGGCAGGTTGGAAGAATGAAGAAGGGATCATTCAGGCATGCTGGTCATGCTGGTAGGTCTCAGATGTCTGATCAAAATGGTGCAATAATGTCATCCACTAACAGCATGGACTTCAACAATGATATTGGGGGTGGTCATATGTTTGACGACATCCACACCATCAGTGCCTCTTGGAGGGAGTACCTGGGAAATGCATATGAGAATCCTGATATTGCTGCTGGGGAAGAGGTGCAGAATATGGCAGCTAATTGATCAAGGGCCAAAGTGGGGGATCCAGTGAAGTTAGTAACCAATGATGAGGGCAACATTTGGATCAGTGATCTCAATGGTCACAACTGAGATTCCATACTTCAAATGGTTTGGGGTTATCTGACAGTGCACTACCATGAGTACATGGATATTCCAACCATTTGCACTGCTCATATTCATTGATTAGGAAGGGCTTGTGGAAAATGGCTTGCCAAAGTCCCCTTCAAGAAATTGGGGCAATACCAGACCAATATGATTTTGTCCCATCATTTGCCACCAAACTTCACATTTACTGTAGACCCCAGTCACATGCACAGTTCCACAGCGATGGAGTTGCTCAACTTCTGGAAAGAATGCCAGGTATCCCATCCAAATGATGTATTCACATTTCAAAAATGGTTGGATCAAGCAGGAAATTTACAGGTGCCCAGAGATGGAAGCATGCTCCCACTCCAGATTGTGTGAAAACACAATACCAAATTGCAGAAATCCCCTATCTCAGCAGATGACAGCACTGACAATGACAATGATAATACAGATACTGAGGAGGAGGCTACCCACGACATGCACATTCCTGAAATCTCTTCCAGGGGAAAATCTAGTGATCCCAGACACCATTGCAAGAAGACTCCAATGCCTTTCAGGCACCCTGCCCATCAAGATACAAATGATGAAGACCAGCATGAGGTGATGTCTACCAAAGATGAAAGGGCAGGAAATGAAGCATTGCCAGTAGTGAAGCATCCTTCCACATCCAGGCAGTCCATGATTCAACTCAAAGGTCATCTTCAACCATTCTTCAGTCATCAGTGCTAACAGTTCATGATTTACAGGGTCACAGGTCACTGCTGAGCTGCAGGATGCAAGTGGATATATGGATGATGATGAGTTTGACAGCATGCCATTTGCAGATGTCTGCACTACCCAAAGTGGGCTGTCCAGGCAACATGACCAGGGTGGAAAATTGAAATCAGCAATGAAGAACCATGTTGGGCACAAGCAGAATGCCATGGAAGCACAACCCAAGCTCAAAAAAAGCAGCAATCCTCAGCAGTCAACAGTTAAACCAACTAAAAGGTGCTGAGGAACAAATGATCACTCCAGTCCCCCAGGACCTTCCACCAAAGCAGGTACAGTGGCTCAAAAAAGTGTCCCAATGTTGGGTCATTCTGGAAAGATCTTGCATTGGTGAGGGAACCACTAAGAATGAGGTCATGGGCTTGCAGGGAGTTTGAAAGTACTAGGTCTTGGCTTCACAATGCCACCTAAGTCATGTGATCTGGTTGACATGAAGATAAGATATGATGATTTTAAAATGGCAACTCATTGGGACACTTTTTTGAGCATGCATCCAATCTGTGGTTATGGGATTCACTATGCCCTCCTACTGTTTATTTGGTCATACAAATAAAGCCTAACTGTACCACATGATCTGACAAGTGGTTCATAAGCATGCAAACAATGCCAAACATCAAATTTAGACCACTAAGCCTCAGTCCTTTGCCACAACTCAAGAGATCATCTTTCTCACTCATCAGGGTCAGTCTCTCATGGAATCTCATTAAATACCAGTGCATGCCACAGTGTCATCCATGTAATATACTCCAATTACCATGGGTCCCTTCAAAATTCTGCTGGAAGTCAAGTAAATGCTGTTTACCCTACTCATGCCTGGGGTGCATTGTCACTACTCAGTACTGGGAAAGCTGAATATGTCAAGGAGGTCAATCTAATACTTCAGGACATGAAGATTGAACTGATCCCCTCCCAGCCCATGCAATGTTATCCACAGAAGGCTGGCATGAAGGCTGAGGTAGAGCAAAGTGCTCCATTGCAATCCAAGCATTATATGAGAGCTGGCCAGACTGCACCCTAAATTGTCTTGCACATGGCTGCAAAGGTGTCATTGGGTTATGAGTGGCCACAGGAGATATCTAGGGTCAGATGGAAGGAAATTATCTGTACCCTGCCTCCTCAGTAGCCTATCCCTCCCCATACCTCTGGAGTCCAAAGAAGGGTTTTGTTTTACCCTGGTCTTCATGGCAGCTTTCCAAGGATGAAAATGCATTGGTTGGGAGGGGATCAGTTCAATCTTCATGTCCTGAAGTATTAGATTGACCTCCTTGACATATTCAGCTTTCCCAGTACTGAGTAGTGACAATGCACCCCAGGCATGAGTAGGGTAAACAGCATTTACTTGACTTCCAGCAGAATTTTGAAGGGACCCATGGTAATTGGAGTATATTACATGGATGACACTGTGGCATGCACTGGTATTTAATGAGATTCCATGAGAGACTGACCCTGATGAGTGAGAAAGATGATCTCTTGAGTTGTGGCAAAGGACTGAGGCTTAGTGGTCTAAATTTGATGTTTGGCATTGTTTGCATGCTTATGAACCACTTGTCAGATCATGTGGTACAGTTAGGCTTTATTTGTATGACCAAATAAACAGTAGGAGGGCATAGTGAATCCCATAACCACAGATTGGATGCATGCTCAAAAAAGTGTCCCAATGAGTTGCCATTTTAAAATCATCATATCTTATCTTCATGTCAACCAGATCACATGACTTAGGTGGCATTGTGAAGCCAAGACCTAGTACTTTCAAACTCCCTGCAAGCCCATGACCTCATTCTTAGTGGTTCCCTCACCAATGCAAGATCTTTCCAGAATGACCCAACATTGGGACACTTTTTTGAGCCACTGTATGATGAATCTTGAGTTATCCACCAAATACACTAATCATGGTAATCAGTCCCAAATGAAGTGCAACCATGGAAATCTCCATGAGCCCACTGTGCTCCTGTGCTGGCTGATGCCAATGCACCCTCTCCACCACCAAAGAAAATGCAGAAGAACAAACCCACCAAGAGGCATGGAAATCTTTGAATGCTTGACTTAGATATGTATGCTGGCACCATGATTAGTTTGTCCATACCAGGGGATGGGGGTTAGCTATCAGGTGCTGATGGGTCAGCAATTATTGAGCAGATGTTAATGTGTACATTATCAGTGAGAAGAATTTGACCTCCTTCCACCTGATTCTGATGGTGACACCATGATTAGGGTGTAATACCAGAAGGCCCATGATTAGCAATCATGTACTGATGGGACTGCAAATACTTGTCAGACATTAATGGGCCAGTAACCAATGGGCACAATGAGTGCTTTCCAAACCTTTGATAACTCCACATTCTGTACATATAAAAGGATGTACCCTTCATATTTGTCCATGACCCAGCACAAATAAGCATTCCATGCATACATAGAAATACATTGCTGAGAGGCACATTGTACTGCAATACAATGATTTTCTACCAACAATCCAGCATGTCTGAACAGCAGCAGTGGAGAGTTCATTTCTACTGTTGAGGTAGGAGATAAATCTTCTGTTCTTTACACTTCCTAATTGCAGATAGTCGATATTGTACCCATTTCCCCTTGAAAACAATTGAGGCCTTACTCACCTTCACCTGCAGACAATGGCAGTTCAAGTTCAGAGAGCAGATCAGAGGCACCCCACTGCCCCAGTATGGAGGGTAGTGCCAGTGTGGATCAGTCTGTTAACATACCCACACCACCTGGGGGAGGTAGTGTGGATCAAATGGCAGCCATGTGCAGTGCACTAATCCCCACACCCCCTGGCACTGCAACTGCACCTCATACAGACAGAATGGAGGCAATGCACAGAGCAACCATCCCCACCCCACCAGCTGGCAGCCCTGCACCTCATATGGATAGAATGGTGGCCATGTGCAATGCAACCATTCCCCCCCCACCTACTTGCACACCTGCCACCCAAACTGACAAAATGGCAGCCATGCAAAGTGTGGCCATCCCCTTACCACCTGTTGCCCCTGCTGCATTACCACCACAACCACTGCCCACCAGTAATTTGGAGAGAATGAAAATGGTGGTAATTCCAATTCCACCCTCCATGGCCCCAGGTGAGTAGTGATATATGTTTGGTTTTGCACAGTCTCATTCCCCTACCCTGTGTGATCATTAGCCGCAAACATGGATCAGTTGGAACGAATGCACAATGTTGCAATTCCTCATGCACCATCATTGAGGATGGAAATGATGGATGTGCAGCCCCAGCCTTCGTTAAATACAGGTGCATGATCATGGAATAAATGTATGATCTTGGGCTGATTAGATTTGATATCTCCACAGAGGCAATGTAGACCATCCCCAGCAATCCACAAGCACCAAGGTCACCAATAGTCAGAGGCAGCCCTGCATGATTATAGGTGAGCATTCACGATGTAATTTTACATGCAAAAACTAAGATTGATATTTTGCCTAACAGGGGAGGACATAAACCAGGGTGAGGAGCAAGATTGCAGTCATACAGTGGACTTTGGTACTCCCGATTGTGGGCAGCTATGAGACCTGCTCCTAAATGCTGTGGCAGGTTCATGCTATTGCATATTTCACTATGTGCATGCTGACTGTGGACATCATGCAGGAGATATGCCTACACTAGAGGAGCATCAGGCTTTGGAACAGGCAGAATTGGCTACGTCAGATGCAGATGATGATTGTACATACTGCTAGCATAGTGCTTCTGTTGCTGATACTGGCCATTAGTTTTGTGTGTGCTTCACACATTCAAATCATGGCATGGTGCTGGCTTCCCCCCCTTGAATATCCCCTATGACAAGGATCTTGATGGGCACATCATGTGGGTGATGCGGTGGATTTCAGCTGACATTCAACATCTTGTCAGATCTCAGGTGCAGCATGTGGAAGCTGGCCAGTACATGGTAGATATGATCGACTTACTAGAGGTATCACGGCATCCACATGTTGGGTATGGTCTTCAGTCATATACTGGAGGTCCACCCTACCCATCTTGACAGTCTGCGATAGAGATGGCCATTGTATACTTGGGGTGTCGCATTGAGTGTGTGGTGATTCATTTATTGGGTATGCCACAACCATCTGACTGGCCAGCAGAGTGGTATGAAAATTTGTGCTTGGATATCGTGAGTTTTCATTTGTGGTTGACTTGGATTAATTTAATGATGTCTGGCACAGAAGGAGCTGGATCACCTCATACTGGTGACCATATTGCAGGAAAGCTTCTGTCCATTGTTGCCAGCATGTTTCCATGCATACCTGTGATGCCAAGAGGACCAGGTGCAATTTCAGGATGAGGTTCGACAGATTCCACTCAGCACATTTTGGATGATCAACCAGATATCCCACTTCATTCCAAACTGGACACCAAGGTCATCCAACAAATATGCAGGCTTTGTGTTTCCATGGTGGGTGGACAGATCTCCCCAATACCATGCAGAGTTCCAGCAAATGAGGGGCACCAGAATTTTCCCCATTGCACATGAGTATTTCCAGGTAATTTCCATCACCTTTCAAAGGCATAATATGTTGACCTTCCTACAGCATACTTGGCCCTTGCAGTGGTTGTCAATGGGTGATCAGATTGATGAGTGGATGGAGGAGAAGGTCAGTGCCTACATGATCACAGCAAGGAGTGTGGCAGGTGAGATTGAGCAGAACTTGCAGGCAATTGATCATTTGTTTTCGCAGTGGTTTGCCTTGTCAAGACTGCTTGGCTTTCAGGATGCATAAGGTACAAATAGAGACTGTGCTGTCTATATATTGTACATACTTCCTATGAAATGTCCATGTGAACTGTACCATGCAGCAATTCTAGGATCATGACCAGCACATCCTGTCTGTCTATATATTTGTTCATTTACCTATAAATTACAATGCACTACAATTGTAGGTCGGACATATGGGGTGAAGTACATAATGGAATTCCAACTGACTGATGTACATTTTGCTGCATGTAGTATGTGATGCATGCATGATTACTGTCAGCATAACCCACCCCATGTTCCAATGCAGACCCTGGCATAGCAATTATTGTCCCAGGGTTATATCAAAACTGTAGATTGAGGGTAGGTATGATGAAATCCAATGGCAGATAGTGACCAACCATGATTAGCATGTCCAACCACTGCTGCCGCCCATTGACATCTCTGTGGTATGGAGTTGCACAGTTAGCCATTATGGATACACTAGTATATACCAAATTCCATATCAGTAAAATGGAAGACATATCTGTATCTCCCCGCTGCTGTGTGTCTGCCCCCAGTCAGATCAGAACCTTCCAGCCAGAAGCATACATACGAGGGTGGATCACCACAAGTGTTCCCAAGAGAAGTGCATGAAATTTGGACATTTGATCCACCCATTCCCACATTCTGTTTTGTTCTCAACCAGATTTCAACAGTCATGATACCTCAGGGTGGAAGTTCGGCAGCTGTCCCCATGTCACCAAAACATAGATTGAGAAAGCATGAATCTCTTACCCCTTGCCCTTGCTGATACCACCCTGGTGGTAGGTCTATGCTACCTTTTAGATCTGCCATTTCCTGGAATAATGCTATGTCTGTCCACCATCTGCCCATTCATGAAGGTTTTATGCTGTCCTTCAGTGGAACCACCATTCTGCTGATTGAATTCCAAATTTGTCTCTGGGATGAAGGTGAGTTTCCTGCTATGTGGGAATTTCAGGTTTTGTACCTGATGTTCACCATCTAAGGCACCTGGAAGGTACCAAAGTTTGACATTGCCACTTCCATCCACAATTACAGTTGGCTCCATGATTTCAGGGTATTGCAGAGATGCCATGGTTTCCTCAGTCTGTCAGCACTTCATTGCATGGGCTACCACTTTCATACAATGAGCTGATGGTCCTGCAGAGATTGTTTGAAATCACCTGGATTCTGATATGCTTGTACAATTATTCGAATTATGTGATCAGCCTGACATACCAGTAGCAGAGGAATGGATATGTCAGGCAGTGCACATTGTCCAGTCAGCACCTCCTCCCAAAAGTGGCTTTTCATATAGTCAGCGATTTTGTCTGTTAACTGCATTTGCCAGCCAGTAGGCACTGGGGACATTTGTTCCAGTTGAGACATGTTGACAAATAAAAAGAACTGATCTGAGGTACTACTTCATGGTATCCCAGTAGCTGGGACAATGAGTGAAAATGTGCCATTGTCCATCACATTACATGTCAATATTTCATCATGGCTACAAACTACAAACTGAAAGGTGCCCAAGCTAATTAGGCTGTCCTGTTGAGGACTTGTGCCAGCAATATCATATCGCAGACAGGTCAATCCATGAGTTGTGTAGCCCTACTCATCTGTTAGGCTCTCCACCCCTCAGTTGTGCAGTATTTCTCGATATTGCAGGCTGTCCAGTCCATGAGTGTTGGCAGCCTACCTCACCCATCATACTGGGCGGTCCATGAGTGACATCATTTCAGATATTATGGCAGCAAGGACAGCCAGTGAGTTGTGACTCCATATCACAGCTGAGCCAGTGCATGAGTTGTACTGTCTGATGTTTTACTATGGATGGGCCAGCCCATGAGCCCTGCCATCCTTCCTCACCTGCTGCACTGCCCCCCCCATGAGCTGTGAGGATACTGATGCAGATATGGCTGGTCACTGGAAAACTGCTAGAACTGAGGCTGATCAAGCTAAGGCAGAAAATCTCTGTCTCACTCCATATTGTGGCCAGCCCAGTGCATGAGTTGCACCATCTGATGGTTTACTATGGATAGGCCACCCCATGAGCTCTGCTGTCCATCCTCACCTGCTTTGCTGGCCCCCCCATGAGCTGTGAGGATGCTGATGCAGATTTGGCTGGTCACTGGAAAGCTGCTAGAACTAAGGCTGATCAAGCTAAGGCAGAAAATCTCCATCTCACTCCATATCATGGCCAGGCCAGTGAATGAGTTGTACCTTCTGATGGTTTACTATGAACGGGCCACCCCATGAGCTCTGCCATCCATCCTCACCTGCCACACTGGCCCCTCCATGAACTGCGGGGATGCTGATGCACATTTGGCTGGTCAATGGAAAGCTGCTAGAACCAAGGCTGATCAAGCTAAGGCAGAAAATCTCCGTCTCACTCCATGTTGTGGCCAGGCCACTGCATGAGTTGTACCATCTGATGTCTTACTATGGATGGGTGTCAAGTTTGGATCTACTCTGATGATCTCCGACACTCACAGAGGCCAGGGGACGTGTCTGGAGGTTGGCTGATGCATACCAACAAAGAGCAACAATGGCTGATGGGCATGACAGAGGTTTGGGAGAGGGCATCAGGTTCAGCTCATGCACTGCCCCCTTGTATGAGCCCAGCCCTCGGATTTCAGAGATAGAGAAGAGTTGGTATTAAGCTGACAATGGGGGAGAAGGCTGGTCGAAGACTGCAGAGGAGGGAACTAAGTTGATATTCATACTGAACATACTGAAGAGACACTGCTGAGTGCAGCGGGCTTATATACAGTGGTTGCGCCATTGAGGTGGTACAGTATTGGAACAATGGAACTAACATATGCAGTACAGTAAAATTTCAAGGGACAGAGATGTCAGAAAACTTCGGTCAGGGTATGAGCACAGAAGACAGAGGCGAGGGACAGGACAAAGAAAAAGTATCTAAAAGGAATAGTGTGGAATGGAGTGTCTTCAGAGCACCCATTGACAACCAATCAGACCATAGGCTGAAAGCCTAAACAGGAAGCGACCCTGCGCTGTACCTGTACCAGACTGTCAACCCAAAAGGAAGGTGACCCCTAAACCAAGGTGGAGCATCACCTGACTATGAGGCACCGGTCATGTGGTACTGCTGACAGAGACCAACAGGGTCCAACAGAAAATGGGGCAGGAACATGCTGTTTGGGGGCTAGAGTGAACGGATGGGTGTGGAATGGAGCAGAGAGGGGCCAGTGGTATAGGACAGAGGCACAGGCATGACAGTATCCCCCCTTAAGGCCTGAACCCCTGAAGGCTGTAGGTGATGTGTTCTGGACAGCACAGGATTTGACTTCATAATCGGCAATGGGCCATGAGGCATGGATTGATTGCCACAGTGGGGTTGCGTTGGAGCCCGAACATGTCACATAAAAAATGCATGTTTTTGTTGTTAAGTCCCTTCTCCCATCCTTCCCTTGCCCCATAGCATGTCCAGTCAACAACAAGGTATGAGCCAACAAGGCACCAATGCACCTGCCTGCGACTGGTTGCAAATGACCAATGAGGACCTGGAGGTCCACACAAGTGACTCAGAGGGGATGGAGCATGCCAAGGAGGTGGAAAAAGGCAGGTGGGAGGCAGCAAAGAAGGAATGGAGGGTGGAGGCACACTGACAAAAGGTGGAAGAGGCTTGTTTGGAGAAGGAACAAAAGGAGTGCAAGGAGCATGAGAAATGGGAACAAGAGGAGTGGGCAGATCAGGAAAGGCGAGAGGCATTGGAGGCAGTGCATTGGGCAGCTGCAGCAGAGGCAGAGTCCATTTGACAGAGTGTCACGAAGGATTGGAGCCAAGTGGGGGAGCTACAGGGTCAAAGTAGAGGGTTGTCATCAACCAGGTGAGTAACACCCCCCACCCTGCCTGTTGTATACCACTGCTGATGACACCTACAGTTTGCAGCCAACACCGATGTACAGCCTGATGACCAGGGCGTGCATTGGAACAATGATGGTTCCTACAACTATGATGGTCCTGACAAAGGGGGTTTGTGAGGGGTGTAAGCAACAAGGTGAGTCCAGAGAGTGTTGGGCGGTTGTGGGGTCCATGCAGGAAGCAAAAAAAGAAGTGCAGCTGGGCAGCTGCAGAGGAGGTAGAGGTGGCAGCTGGTTCATCACAAAAACAGGCCAGTACTAGAGGCTCATGAGGAGGTGAGAAGAAGAAGGGCTGGGCCGACAATGACAATGATGAGGAGGACAACATGGTCGAAGAAGTACCAGCACCCTCATCGAGTCAATTCCAGACAGCGAGGTCACATCTAGTCAGAGCGGAGGCAGATAGGGGGGTGATGGAGAGAGAATACAAGGGGAGAGTGATTGCTGCCCAAGAGAGGCAAGTGACCATGATGGAGAGGCAGGCCATGGCGATGGAGAGGATAGCGGGGGCCATGGAGGCACAGGCCCTTGCTGTGTGGGTCTACATGCAGAGCTTGTCCACACCCCTGCCCTGGCCCCTGGCAGGAAGGATAGGGGCACCCTGGGGGGAAGGTGAGTCCAGAGTGGAGGGGAGCAGGTCAGGTGTCGAACGGAGTGAGTTAGAAGTAGTGGAAGAGCCCAAGGAGAGTGGGAGCAAGGGTATCAAGGATGCAGAGGGCGAAGAGGATATGCAGGAGTAGGACATAGTAGAGATTTTTTTTTTTTGTGTTCATGTACAGTACTAGAAATTCAGATGTGTGTTCATTGTTGGAGGAAAAGCAGAGGGAAAGCAGAGGGAAAGTTGGAGTGAGGTGGACAAGTAGCGGTGGGTATGGGAGATGATCAGAAGCATGGTGCAGGGAGTCAGGGCCATCGGGTGGTCATGTCGGGGGTGTATATGGACCAGCCTTGTGGGGGTATCGTTTGTGAAAGGCAGTGATGAGTTCGGGGGCATGCTCTAACTCAGTGGCTAGGAGCCACAAAGTTTCCTCATCGGTGCCTTCATAACTGGCCCAGCAGACCTTGTAGCTTAGCCAGCAGTGGTGATGGTGGTCTATTTTGGAGTTGAGGATTTCTGATATCTCATACTTGAGTTCACTGTCAACATCAACCAGTGGAGGTGGCAACTGATGCTGATTTGGGAAGGGGTTGACTGAGGCCGGTTCTGACTGTGACATGTGGAACACTGGTTGTACCAAGTGCATGCTGTCAGGTAGTTTTAGGGTGATGGAATGCATACTGGTGAAGAAGTCAGAATAAGAAAAGCTGAGGAGAGTGGTGGTGATCTGAGAGGGGAGATCTTCCAAAGGGGCTCCTATAGCCTGGAAGGAATTTCTGTCTGAGGAGAAAGGACATCTAAGGCTGTCTGAAGTCTGTCTGAACACAGAAGAAGGCAACTCAAGGCCTTCTCAAACTCAAACTCAAACTCTTAACTTGGTACTTTGTTGTTATTTTTTTGTAAGTAGTTACAGTGGAGAGTAAGTGCGCGCGGGCTTACTTAAGCCACATCACGTGTCTACTCTCAAAGCTAAGTAAAGTCTAAAGTAAAAGAACAAAAACAAAGAAAAGAAAGTAAAAACAGTAAAGTAAAAGTAAAAGTAAAAGCTATAAAATAAAAGAAATATCATAGTGGGGAGTACTCACTCCCTACATCCGCGGGACACTTGAGAATCCAACCGTCCTCGGTTGCGAACTGACAGTGCAAGCTCGAAGGTGCCAGCAGGGGGGATGGGGAGAAGGGAAAGTCTTCGAATGACAACTGCTGACGCACTCGATACGAAACCGAAGGGAACAGTAGGGGGAATCGTGGACAGCACGTAGAAAAAACAACTGACCAAATCTGCGCATCCCGTCCCGAGATATCCGCAAAACCGGCCAGAGACACCCCTACCCACAAAAACCCGGATATCTCGACAATGACTGCACGAACCAGGACAAACGGTACACCGTTCGAAAGCGCCGATCGAGTAGTATAATATCCTGAAAAAGCGAGAGGCGTGGGGAAGGACTGAGGGAGATATGATGTGGACAAGTCGTGGGGCAGGGAGACCAGGGAGAAGATGAGGGTGCCGAGCGACAACCACCAGGGCAATCGATATGAAACCATAGGTGAAGGTTGGGGACACCTGGGGAAACACAGAGGAAAAGGAATCACACCGATTGGACAATCCAGTCCCGAGATATCCGCTAAGTTGTCTTCCACTCCTCTGTATACCAAAAATCTCCATATCTCCACAACCACGGAGCGCGAAGCCATGAACAAGGCATCACCAGGTAGATGTCAACGAGTAGTACCATCGTGCGAGAAAGCGAGAGGCACAACGCCAAAATGAGTGAGATGCGCGATCCTGACCTCCTCACCCTGTTCAGACATGAAACCTCAAATAACTCCCCAACTACAAATGCGCGCCCGACGTCTCGTATATCGTCTTGTAGATGTCGCCTAGGGGATCCACGTCTGAAAGAAGCGAACGATTCAGTGCAGAATTGCTTGAGTTACGGCCTAAGCGAGGTAAGGGCTAGGAGAGCGGCATGGCGTCGGTGAGGAACCGCTACGTGGAACTCTACGAAACTCCAGGAGGTGATAGGGACGTTCGAGGAAAGTTTGGTGAACGAGGAATTGTGGAAAAAGGCGCACCCGTTCCCAAGATATTTGCCAAACTGTCTCATACCCCTCTGTACACCAGGAAAACCCATATCTCCACAACCGCTGAGCGCGAAGCCATGAAAAAGGCATCAACAGGTAGCCAGTAGCAAGTAGTACTACCATGCCAAAAGGCGAGAGGCGCGACCCCAACATGAGGGAGATACGCGATCATGACCTCCCTACCCTGGTGAGACACAAAAACTCAGATATCGCTGGGACCGTGAATGCGCGCGCATCGTCTCGTATATCGTCCAGTAGGTATCGTCTAGTAGATGCACGTCTCAGAATTGCGAACGATTCGGTCGAGAATTAAACAAGTTATGGGCTAACCACAGTAGGGGGGAGGAGGGCGGCATCACATTGGTGGGGAACCGCTGACCGGAATTCTACAAGGCTTGAGGAGGTGATAGAGACGTTCGAGGGGAGTTGGGAGAATGAGGAATCGGGGAAAACGGCGCACCCAATCCCGAGGTATACCATTTTTTTGTCCCACAGTGCCTTTCTCCAAAGAATGGGAGATACCTCCAGATCCGCTGAGGCCGCTGTGACGGAAAGTATACCATTGGAAAGGGCTCGTCGAGTAGAGCTCGGACCGCTATTTTCGAGAGGGCCGGGAGCGCTACGGCAAGATACCGAAGTTGGCCGCGGGGGGGAATGACGGAGGCGCGTGACTGCTGGATGCTCGGTGAGGAGAGACTTGCCTCGGAGAACGATATATTCATAAAAAAAAAGATTAAAACACAATAAGGAAACTCCAACCAGCTAAAGTGGCCCTGTACCAACTCAGTATCCCCTACGAGGGAGCTGTGGCATATGGCTGGGGCCGTACAGTTTTGTCGACCGTGTTGACGCGTGACTACTACGAGACGACCGCATACTGGAGATACTGGAGGCCAAAAACATGTCAGCTAGCCGGAATGGAGTGGGTTCATCCCTCGAGAGCTCCGGTAAGCGTGAGTATGCAAGTCGTGGCGCAGGTGGTGGTGAGCAGCAGTGCCGGTAGTCGCGGGAATCGCGGGAATCGCGGCTGCGGGGCCTACTCGAATACGAGTACGAATGCGGATCGTCGAGGTCACGAGAGCGAGAGCGGGAGAGAGGTTGACCGCGAGAGTATGTTGTAGGTACAGTACGAGGAGGTGAATGAGGGTGGCACGACGAGGCGTCGCTCGAGCTCGAGGATACACTCCATGCTTGAATGGGGACCTCAGGTTGCACTGGCCCTGAGTGATGACTCGGCCCTTCCTTTGAGAGTGGTGCACACAACAGTTGTGCCAAGGGGGTATGGGGGTGCGCTGACAAGCAGGGTTGAGACACACCTAGTGAAATCATTTGGGTCTGTGGCCTTTGGCTACCCACATCCTCCAATGGTAGCTGGCCTTGACTCGAAGGAGGAATTCGAATATTGTTAGACCAATTTCCTAGATCCCAGCATGCCAGATGGTCCTTGAGAGTGTGCCCGGGTACTTCTTGCAGTATCTCTTGCCCCGTAGGGAGTATGACGTGACCTTTCACTATTAGACACTTTCCTGCAGCCAAATACTCCTTGCATGAATCACAATTTGCTCGAATATGACCTTTCTGGCCACAGAAAAAGCAAAACAAATATGTGCGGCAGGGTGAGCATCTCGCGGAATTGGTAGGTGGCTGTGCACATGAGGCACTGGCCTCTCGAAGGCCTCTGCAGGCTCGAAGGAGTGATTTTGCAGTGTTCGCGGCTCAGATTACATCTTCAAGGAGGCTTCGAAGGTCTTCAAAGGGGTACTGAGGGAAGTTTGAGGCTTCAGAGGGTCCACAACTCAGGGAACTCAGGCCATGCATGATGTCAATAGGAACTCAAATGAAGATAAATGATATATAACTGGGAATACCGAAGGGAAGTGTGCCTCGGGACTGCAAGGACACAAGTGGGGAGCACGAGACTGAGACTGAGGTGGGAAACTGAGAACATGAGCAAAACCGAGGACACAAGACCTAAAACTGTGAGAACGAGACTGAATGAGATGAGAAAAATGTCACCAGGCTAAGACAGAAGCCCCTCGTAGTGGGCTCCAGATGAAGAATCAGAAAAATAAATGCTGGGGGGGGAGTGATGAGATCTGAGAGGAGGGAGGTCTTCCAAGGGGCTCCTATAGCCTGGAAGGAAATTGCTGTCTGGGAAAGGACATCTAAGGCTGTCTGAAGTCTGTCTGAACACAGAAGAAGGCAACTTGAGGCCTTCTCAAACTCAAACTCAAACTCTTAACTCGGTACTTCGTTGTTATTTTTTTGTAAGTAGGTACAGTAAAGTGTAGGTGCACGAGTGGCTTATATAAGCCACATCACGTGTCTAAACTCAAAACACTAAGTAAATATCTAAGGCAAATGAAGTGAAACAAAAGAAAGTAAAAACAATAAAATAAAACAAATCTCCTAGTAGGGAGAATACTCTCCCTACACCAGGTCGGGCTATGATATCAAAGGGGCCTAGATACTTCTCAGAGAGTTTGTTGGATGGTTGAGTAGAGTGGAAGTACTTGGCCTTGACAAAGGCTTGGTCACTGACATTGAGCTCTGGCAGAGGTAGGTGCTGTTAGAATGAGAATCCACACTTTAGGCTAGTAAGGGATGGCTGGGTGGCCTAGTGGTAAGGCACCCCAGTGCTAGTGGGAAGACCCAGGTTCAATCCCTGGTCTGGCCAGTATTTTTAGTCCAAAAGGTGCTTAGTGTCAGTGGGACCCTGGTAGCACTGTTGTGCTGTGGCCATTTTGGAGTGGAGGAAGTTGTGGAGGGTGGAGAGGTCTGTAATGTAGTCACAGGCCTTTGTGGAGGTGAAGTCCTGGTTGGCAGTGACTGACAAGTTGGGGTGGTAGCCCTTATTAGCAAAGAAGGGTGAGCCTCCAGTGGTTGCACTAGGTGCATTGTTGAATGTGAACTCGGCCAGTGGGAGTAGTTCAGCCCAGTTGTCCTGCTGGTAGTTGCAGTAGATGCGGAGGTACTGCTCAAGTGTCTGATTCATGTGCTCAGTTTGGCCATCACCCTCAGGGTGGTAACCCAAGGTGAAGTGGAGGCACATATCTAAGGCCTTACCAAGGGAGTGGAAGAAGTGTGACACAAACTTGGGGCCTTGATCGGAGGTGACATGAGTGGGTACTCCATGCTTGGAGAAGACATGGGCAAGGAAGAGCTTGGCGAGGTCAGTGGAGGTGACAGAGTCATGTGTTGGGATGAACACCACTTGCTTGGACAGTTGGTCCACAACAATGAGGATGGCGGAGTAGCCATTGGAGGTGGGAAGATGCTCAATGAAGTCCATCGAGATGGAGTTCCATGGTCTTTTGGGGATGGGGAGTTGCTTCAGAAGGGCATATGGGTGGTGACATTGAGCCTTGCTGCAACCACAGGCAGTGCAAGAACTGATGTACTTCTTGACATTGGTGCGGAGGTTGGGCCATATGTAGTCGCAGCAGATGAGCTCGAGGGTGTGGTTCTGCCCAAAGTGGCTGGCAAGAGGGTGGTCGTGCTTAAACTGAAGTACTCAGAGGCAAAGGTCATCAACATCAGGGATGAAGATGTGACTGTCAAGGCAGAGGAGGCTGTCAGGGTCAATGGAAGGTCTGGAAGGGAGATGGAGGGCATAAGCAAGTTGGGATTGGAAAGAGTGGATGTGTTGAGTTGGATGGCAGGTGCATGGTTGGGGTCAACACTTCCTCCAGGCCATGTGGGCTCCCTGGAGGAGTGAACTAATTTTTTGGCTCTTCCTTCTCTGTGGGCGGAGTAGGAGGAGCAGTGACTGTGGCAGTGCAAGCTTTCGCGGCATGGGAGGTGGACCTTGGGCAGTCCTTGGCAGAGTGGCTGGCCTCACCACAGAAGAGACAGAGGTTATTTTTGAGGCAGCACCTGCATTCAGCAGCATTGAGCTTACTGTCCTTGCCAAGGAGGTGTGCAATGTCAGATTTGGGTGCATCCAACTTCTGACTGTCCTTCTGCTTGGACTTGCCTTTATTGTCAGAGTGCAGAGCAGACAAGGATGCTGATGAAGATTTCTTATCATCTGAGGGTTTTCCTGCAGATGACTTTTCAGCAGAGGGCTTGGTGGAGCAGGATACCTTGGCCTTGCATTCCCAATACCAGGCATCTATTGTTTGGGCAAGGTCATGCAACCTGGAGAGGGTGGCAGGCTTGCCGACACAGGTGATTTCATCTTTGATGCAATCAGGGAGGCTGGTGTAGAAGCAATGACAGAGGGCACCCTTGCTGTAGTCCTTGACCTGTGAAGCCCAACAATTGAACTCCACAATGTACTTGGTGATGTGAGAGGTGTCCTTCATTGAGAGGTTTTCGAGGTTTTGGACCGCATCAGCCACTGCATTGTGCAGGCTGAAGTTGATGGTTAACTTGTGAAGGAACTCATGATAGTTGTCCATCCATAGTGGATGGTCGAGGTAGTCATTGGGGTTGAGGAGGTCAGGCTCGAACCAGGCCAGCACCATGCCCTTGAGGTAGGACTGAGTGAAGGTAACCTTGGCACAGTTGGTTCAGAAGGCCTTCAGACAGTCCTGGAAGTTGAGCTCACACTGCACCAGGAACTTGTGGAGCTTCTTCAGGTCAGAGCCATCAAAGGTGTCAGGCTCTCAGACCTTGGTTTTCGGAGTCAAGTCTCCAGAGTGCTGGCTTGAGTGGGCAAGTGCATGAATAGCCCTAGTCAGGGCAAGGAGGGGGTCTTCGGGTGGCTCAGCCAGATCTTTGGGGATACCCCCATCGCCACTGCCCCCACCATTGGACCCACCATCAGGGATGTTGGGGTGATCGGGATTGGGAGGGTTGCCACTGAGTGGTGGTGGGGTGTGGAATATGGATCACTGGGTTTTGGAGGGCCCAGCTTGAGAAGCACTTTTGTGTTGAGAACGATGTCAGGCAGAGAATGAGTGAAACTGTTGGATGACTGAGGGCATGCATTTCAGATTCATGAATGCAAGGGCAAGCCTCTCAGCAGTTTCTCTTTGTGTGTGTGCCTGGGTCTGCATGACATAGTTTTAGTATAAGAAATGGAAGAGGACTTGTACAAGTGTGAGTACAAATATACTGTCAGGTTTGGATCTACTCTGATGATCTCTGACACTCACAGAGGCCAGGGGACATGTCTGGAGGTTGGCCAATGTAGGCCAACAATTGGCTGATGCATACTGACAAAGAGTGATGATGGCTGAAGGGTGGCCAATGGTCATGACAGAAGTTCAGGGGAGGGCATCAGGTTCAGCTCATGTGCTGCCCCCTTGTACGAGCCCAGCCCTTGGATTTCAGAGATAGAGAAGAGTTGGTGTTAAGCTGACAACAGGGGAGAAGGCCAGTCAAAGACCACAGAGGAGGGAACTAAGTTGATATTCATACTGAAGAGACACTGCTGAGTGTGGTGGGCTTATATACAGTGGTCACACCATTGAGGCGGTACAGTATCAGAACAATGGAACTACATAACATACAGAGTACAGTAAAATTTCAAGGGACAGAGATGTCAGAAAACTTCAGTCGGGGTATGAGCACAGAAGACAAAGGCAAGGGATGGGACAAAGAAAAAGTATCTAAAATGAATAGTGCAGAATGGAGTGTCTTTGGAGCACCCATCAACAACCAATCAGATGATAGGCCAAAAGCCTAAACAGGAAGTGACCCTGCGCTGTACCTGGACTGGACTGTCAACCCAAAAGGAAGGTGACCCCTAAACCAAGGTGGAGCATCACCTGACCACAAGGCACTGGTCACATGGTACTGCCAACAGAGACCAATGGGGTCCAACAGAAAATGGGGTGGGAACATGCTGTATGGGTGCTAGAGCAAATGGACAGGTGCAGAACAGAGCGGAGAGGGGCTGGTGGTACAGGACAGAGGCACAGGCATGACAACAGGCCAGCCCCACCTGCTGAACTGGCCCCTCCATGAGCTGTGCCATCTGATTCTGTATCTCGGCTGAGCCAGTGCATGAGGTGTACTGTCAGATGTTTTATGATGGATGGGCCAGCCCATGAGCTGTGCCATCCTTTCTCACCTGCTGCACTGGCCCCTCCATGAGCTGTGCCATCCCACTCAATATTGTGGCCAGGCCAGTGCATGAGTTGTACCTTCTGATGTTTTACTATGGACAGGCCAGCCCATGAGCTGTGCCATCCTTCCTCGCCTGCCACACTGGCCCCTCCATGAGCTGCACCATCTGTTTCCATATCATGGCCAGGCCAGTGCATGAGTTGTACTGTCTGATGTTTTACTATGGATGGGCCAGCCCATGAGCTGTGCCATCCTTCCTCACCTGCCGCACTGGCCCCTCCATGAGTTGTGCCATCCAATTCCATATCATGGCCAGGCCAGCACATGAGTAGTTTTACTATGGACAGGCCAGCCCATGAGCTGTGCTGTCCTTCCTCACCTGCTGCAGTGGCCCCTCCATGAGCTGCACCATCTCACTCCATATTGCAGCTGGGCCAGTGCATGAGTTGTACTATCAGATGTTTCACTATGGAGGGGCCAGCCTTTGAGTTGTGCCCTCCTCCCTCACCTCTGCTGCACTGGCCCCTCCATGAGCTGCACTGTCTGATTCCATATTGCAGCTGGGCCAGTGCATGAGTTGTACATCTGATGTTTTACTATGGACAGGCCAGCCCATGTGTTGCACTGTCCTTCTTCACCTGCTGCCTGGCCCTTCCATGAGCTGTGCTGTCTCACTCCATATTGCAGCTGGGCCAGTGCATGAGTTGTACTGTCTGATCTTTTACTATGGATGGGCCTATTTATCAGTGGGATGGGCCTGCCCACTCATTTAGACATTATATGAGGTCGGTGGGCCTGTTCATGTGTTATGCATATTCAGTTCACTCCTTAACAACAGGCCCACTCATATGTTACTGTCACTCCTGGTACTCAGGCCTGCTTATTTGTCATGTCAATATTAGTTCAGTGGGCCCACCATGGGCTGTCCATGAGTGTTGGCATTTTGGCATGTGGGTCACCCATGAGTTGCGACTAATGTGACTACATGGGGTCAAGCAGTGGCAACATCAACTCGGAGTGAGTCGAAGCAGCACTGCTGGCTAGAGAGAGTCAGGATGCATATCGAGGCCAGAACAAGCAAGGCAACTTACCTGTGTCATCACAGCATCTCACAACCACCCGAACACGTTCCTACAAGGCTGTTAGACCAAGGCACCAATGAGGATGAATTAAATTTGAAACTGGAAATGTCAGTAGAAGGCAAAAGGATGAGAATGCATACCAAAGTCAAGATAATGTGATTTCACATGTTCAAGAAGGTATCAGAACATCATTGAAACTTACAATCAAGGCCAGGATACTTCATGAGAGTCCTGAAGGTGTCAGAAAGTGGCACAGTATCAATATGAATGTGTCAAGTCAAATTAGAGGGCCAGCAGGCCAAGATGAAGTCAGTGAGACACTTGGAGTTGTTGAGGGTGAATGGACATGCCAAGACGATGGCAAATGAGTCAAGATGGATGGGTGGAAGTGCCAGATGGATGGCACAACGAGCAGCACATGCTGCAACTTGAAATGAGTCAAAATGAAGCTGCTAGCTGAAGGCATGGCCAGTCAGCAACAACAGCAGCAGCATAAACCAGGGAATGTACCTGGACCACCCACAAAGCTCCAAAAGCATACCTATGAGCCCACTAGACTGAGGTAACGATGCAGCCAAATCAAATTAGAGTCTAGAAAGGTCAGAAGAACATGGAAGGGTGAGAACACGTACCAGGGACGTGATAATGTGATTGTGCATCCACGAGAGGGTATTGGAACACTACAAAGCCTTACCATTAAGTCCAGGGCACACTGGAAGTGCCAATGACATGTCAGAGATGATGCAGGGAGCGCGCAGGCCATGTGATCAACCAAGACACAATGTGCAAGTATGAGCACAATGCAACCTTCCAAATTGGGCAACTATGCTCACATGCCATACCAAGTCTCACATTCCAAGGCTTGAAATCAAGCAGAATCACTCTCACACCAAATAGAATCCGAAGCGCGTAAATCTGAGTCGACAGAAATGTTCTAAACGACATAGGGAAGCTATGTACAAAATTTCAGGGCGCGAAACGAGAAAATGAAGTCTCTACAGCTATTCGAAGGCAATCATGCATGCAGACATGACATGCCTGCCATGGGCACAATGCAACTTCCCAAATCCAGTAACTACTCATGTGCACACGAAGTGCTGCACCTCAAACTTGAGGTTGAGCCCAACTATGGACCACAAATCATATCTAATATTACCTCTGCAAAATTGCTACTATACAGGTATTTTCTTTTATACCTATTTTTCATTATTTTGAGTACCTACACACTACCACTTGAGGTGGAGTGTTGGAGTAAACAACCAGTGTGCTGTTGCATAGCCACCAGATTACATAAGTGCATAGTGTGCACTTACATTTTTCATAGCACTGTAGTTTCTACTTAGTGACTACTAAGTGTCCTACAGGTACAGTAGCTCTGCTACTAATATACAAGTGACTACTAAGTGTCCTACAGATTCCTACAGATTTTATCATTATCATCCCATCACCCATTGTGGTCTGTAAACTTCACAAAGGCGACTTTGTTGAGCTCTACTACTTCACCAACAAAGGCCTCCACAATGCAGAACTATCTATGCACTCAGCCAATGACGAGGCCTTGGCCCTCCTGCAGATGGGAGATGGCCTCCACTCTTTCATCCCCCTAATGGCAGCACAGGCCAAGGGAACAATCACTGCAGATGAAGACCTCTCCTGGGAAGAATTTGCAGAGGCAGCCCACTGACTTGCCACTGCCATGAGGGAAAATGAGTGGCCAGAAGACAGAATTGACAGCCACATCAAGTTCTGGCTCATGCTCGAAGGTCATGCCTGGAGGCATGGGCACTGTGAGATCAGCAAGCATGCCCTACTAATGTACCAGGCCCATGTGCAATGCAAGTGGCACAACACACTCACCACCCTGCACTCCTTCAACATTGCACTCATCAACCCCACACTCCTTTTACAGATCAGGGATGAACTTGTACACTCGGTGCAAGTTGCCCAACTAGAGTTGCTAAAGCAGGTCAGTCCCCCCTGTCTCCCTCCCATCACCATATGTCTCACTGAAGCACCCCCCCCTCTATTACCCACCTCATTTCCCTCAATCCCCCCCCATCACACTTGGGCCCTGGATATGCATCTGACCATGGCCCCCCCACTATGCTACACAAACACACTTGCACCCCCCCCCCAACACACATTGGGAACATGGGACATGGGCCCAATGGCCCTGATCACTCCTCAGGATACCTGCTCCCTCCCTACTGCCCCCCCCTGATTGATGTAACACCCTGATGCACCATACTTCTCCACAACTGACAGCTGACCAGCAGATACCACCACAATTACAACTCCCAGACCACCCCCAGGTCTCACACAGCAACTAAATGCCCCCTTTCGCCCCCCCACCCCTCATCCAACTCAACCAGGAGGAACAAGCCCTTTTGGGTGCCCTACCCCCCCACCGAGCTCAGTTCCCTCCTCGTCTGCACTGTCTGTCTCAGCTGAGACCACCACACCATCCCAGTCATCGAGTGCAGAGCACCCAAGACTTGGGACAGTAAGTACAAGACCTTTTCAGAGCATGTCCACAGGATTTTGTACTCCAAGGGAGGCATCTGACTCTGCCCCAGGTGGCAGTGCAAGGAAGGGTGCACAGACAAGCATGACACGAAGCATCTATGCTCTGGCTGTAGACTTGCCATGCACAGAGCCAGCCACTGCCCTCAAGCACAGATGGAAGCAGCCCCTCACCCCCTATAATTCAGAAGCCTGGGAGCAAGCTCTCCAGGTGGCCAACTTACTTCCCTGCTTTGCCTTGATACCCGAAAGCCTACATTCCGGTTTCTTAATAGATTTTCCCCCAATCTCATGTACCCAATTCCCACCTAATAAAACCTCCATTGACACATACTTCAATAAGTTTAAGGAAATCATTAATAAAGAAATCAGTAAGGGAAGATTTCTTGGTCCCTTTGACATCAGAACAATCCAGTCCATGATAGGACATTTCCAGTCTTCTCTGCTGTCCCTAATTCCCAAACCTGACAGACCAGGCAAGTTCAGGCTAATCCAAAACTTCTCCTACCCCTTAATGCCACAACCCCCCCACACCAACCCCACCATCAATTCGTTCATATGCACAGACAACTTCCCCTGCACATGGGGAAAATTCTCTATAGTTTTCCTCCTAGCCTCCCACCTTCCCCCAGGATCAGAAGTAGCCACCTAAGATGTGGCCAAAGCCTACAGGACCATTCCACTCCACCCTGTTGGAATGAGAATCCACACTCTAGGCTAGTAAGGGATGGCTGGGTGGCCTAGTGGTAAGGCACCCCAGTGCTAGTGGGAAGACCCAGGTTCAATCCCTGGTCTGGCCAGTATTTTCAGTCCAAAACACCCCTCACAGTGGCCTGCAGCAGTGGTACATATATCTGACTTGCTCACCTGCATTGACACCTGCCTAGCCTTCAGAGCTTCCCCATCAGCAGGTGTCTATGGCCACCTCGCCAATGTGGCAGTCAAGATATTCAGAAGTGAGGGTATCGGCCCCCTCAATAAATGGGTCAATGACCACATATTCTTCAGAATCTGCAGACAACACCTTGCTGACTACAACACTAGCAGAAGGCTTTGGCACACCCAGATCACCCCCCATGGCATACAATGATCTGGTGGCCAGCTCTGGTACAAAGGAGCCACATGTGACGATGGCTTGGTCGAGGAGTACAACAAGGACTGTTCATTCCCCATTTCTGACCACTCTGCCAACTTGCCCAGATCAGACCACAATGCCACCTTCACCTACAACATGCATGACATTGACAACATCTCGCACAGATTGGGTATCCCATGGGAATCAGACAAAGACCAGCCCTTCCACCACTTGACAATTTACATAGGCTTCCTATGGGATCTCAGAGAAAGATCTGTGTCTCTGAGTGCAGCAAAAACAGGAAAATATCTTAATGCAGTCCACTGGTGGAGGAAGAGACACTTGCACACCCTCAAGGATGTACAGGAACTATATGGTAAACTCCTCCATGCATCCTCCTTACTCCCACAAGGCTGAGCATACCTCACCAGCCTCGAATGCATGCTTGCAACATGTTCAGATAAGCCATTCATGCCATGCAGACTGGACAAACACTGCCAAACAGACCTTGACTGGTGGACAACCACCCTCCAAGATGGTAAGGTGTGCCACCCACTAACACCACCCCCCTCCCACATTGACCTACAAGCATACTCCAATGCTAGCTCTGGCTTTGGCATTGCAGTTGTCATCCAAACCTGCTGGAGAGCCTGGCAGCTCATCCCAGGCTGGAAAAACTCAAGCACTAAGCATGACATTGGCTGGGCCAAAGCCCTTGGTTTCAAATTCCTTGTTTGCACCATCGACCACCTGCTTACATCCCCATCTCACATCCTGGTCCATGGCGACAACAGTGGTGTCGTGGAAGGCTGGTGGGTTGGCAGACACAGAAACCAGGAGGTCAACAAGGTGTTCAAATGCATCCACGACCTCATGAATAGTGCCACCTCTAACATCCTTAGTGTCCAAACAATATATGTTGCCAGTGATGACAACCCCACAGACCACCCTTCTAGAGGCTTCTATGGGGAAACCTCCCAGTTACTCCCCCCTCTTCCCATCCCTTGCCACCTCACCCCCCACCTTGTCAATTTCAACTCACCCATCACCCCAGTGGAGGTCAGAGCCAGACACGATGGCTACTATACCCAACTACCTACCCAAGCCATTGACCACATTGCCAGACAGCATGAGGCAGAGCACAACCTCCATGCCCACCAAAAGACTGTTGATGCCCTCATTGAGAGTGCCATCGCAGAAGGCACCTGAGGATCCTCCCCCCAAATTCTCTGCCCCCCTAGTTCTCTGGGAAAGTGGACAGGCTCCCACCCCAAAGCCCTACCACCTGCATCTAACCCCAGCACCCTCCCTGCTCAGGCCCCACTGCCTGGCCAGGGCAAGGTTGTTGCTATGGTGTCCCTCCCTCACACAAGCCAGAGCCTCATCCCCCACCCCACTATCAACAGAAACCCTAGAACAGATCTCCAACATTATCAGCACCTCCTGGACAGACTCCACCAAAGAACTGTATGGCATGGGTCTCCTAGTCTTCCACATTTTCTGTGACCTAAACAACATACCAGACAAGTGAAGGTGCCCCATTTCCCCCAAGCTCCTAGCAGCCTTCCTAGCAAGTTGTGTGGAAGCCCACTCAGACTCCACCCTAGCCAATTATGCTGTGGGCATCCACACCTGGCACATAGTTCACAGACACCAATGGACAATTGAGGAAGCCAAGTACAAGGCCACACTAGAAGGTGCCACAAGGTTAGCCCCCAATTCCTCCAAGTGGCCATGCAGAGCCCCATTCACAACAGACATTCTTTCCTTCCTACACAACATGCTAGCCAAAGACAATCCATGTGATGCAGCCATTTTCGCCTGCATCATGGCCTCCTTCTTCTGCCTAGTGAGACTCAGTGAATTCATGGTCCCTTCGATCAAGACTTTCAACCCTAAATGACACATCACCAGAGCAGACTACATGCTCTCACACAATCATGAAGGTTTGCCAGTCATGGTCTTTCACATCCCATCCACCAAGTGTTCCCCCAAGGGCAAGACAATCCAGTGCGCTCCCCAACCAGATCTAAACCTAGACCCCCACCACACACTCCATCAGCAAAACAGTATTTGGCTGTGCATCACTGTACAGCCACTACAGTGTGCCACAGGTCACAGGTAGGTCCCCCACTGTACAGTGCCTCTCAACTTTTTAATTACTGTGTTTGAGACCATAAATATAGTCTTGTATAAATGTATATATCATAAACATATGGTCTCTGACATGAGGAGTGCCATATATGTGATATTTATGTAGAGCAATCTAAGGCAAAGAAAATTGCACTGTGACACTGTAGCCACCTGTAGTGACTGTGACATTGTCCCAAAGTGACTGTTTTGCTGATGAACCATTGAACTGTGCATATGTGTCACAAAAACAACAAGGAATCGATGGCCACATACATACCACACTGTCATGACTAGTAAACAGGTAAGATCACTCCACCACCCTCTGTCTTTTGCTCCAAGTTCTGAGATGGTATCATCATGCCCATGCTGTCAGCTTGGTCAACTCGGCATCCACATTGCTCATCATGTTATGATGCAATCCACCTATTGTCAATGTCAGTAATTAGTGAGGATATTGTTCCACAACAAGCCTGTCATCATGGATGAACTCAAGGAACTCGAATTTAACATCAAACTGTGGGGAAAGGCATTTCGACTCGGAGGTGCGTTCATCTGTCATTGATCATTCATGTTTCGGTCCAAGTCTGTGTGCCTGTGTACTGCTGTTCTTATCTCATTTCAATAACTCACAGGGCACTAGTTGGCTGCAGGTGCTGCTCAGATGTACTGTCATGTCCTGTCTCAGAAGAAAGTCTTGTTGGTATCAACATGCTCAAGCCCATCAGTGATGAATTTAGAGAAGATGGTATGTTTCATACATGGTCTTACCGAGTTCTGCATGTTGTGAGAAGAATGATAAAGGAAGCTTCTATTTGATAGAAGGTAATAGATGGAATGAGTACAGAGAAAGTTATATATACGTTGAACCATGCAGAAGGTATTCATGTAAGATATTACCGGTGCAAACAAAGACAGGTCAGGTGACCATGTCACAACACTGCAAGTAGTGCATGGCATGTTGAGGCAGAAGATGAAGTGCAACATTGCAGGCTGCAGCTGCATGTCTGGCACCTTTCTACTGTCCTTGTACTGACTTATCATTCTTCCAGTGATGAAACACCCCATTTCCCAACCTGTACTGTAATTGAACAAAGCCATGTGACAGGAAACCCCACTTGGATGCATGGTGATATGAACATACTGTTCACTTGCACTATGTGCTGCTGCTGACTCTGTGGACAGAGGTAAGTGCCTGGCCATTAACCATGGCCAGGCATGTCTTAAACTGCTCTGTGCTCGTGTATGCATTGGCAAAGGCAAGGAGAACAAAGGTTGTCATCAGTTGCATCTTTGCATGTGAGTTGGTGAATTGTCATTTGCCCATGTTTGTCTGAGCTCCTTCAGAAATCTGCCCCCTACCTTTCAATGATCCCCTGTGTGCCCCCCAATGTATTACTTGATCTGTGGCCACAAGTACCCATTGTGATGCCCAATGATGGGTCTCTATGGCCCAAAGCTGGCATCAACATAGGGGTAGTGCACGCTAGTCCACAGCATAATTATAAAGTCTGAAATGACATGTTGGAATGTTGACATGTAGTGGCAGTGCTTTTACATTACATAATCTCGTACTTAAAATTCTTCACTCATAGTTCCCTTACACCTCAGTGACTGGTTAGGTTACTGAGGTGAGACATTCATTCTACCTATGTATCTAGTACTGACAGCCTGTAGTCTATCACTCTACAGGTACTACCAATATATACAGTGACTTGTTAGGTTACTGAGTCCATCACTCTACAGGTTATGAGCCCCAGCTCGAAAAACTAAAAAGCCAACTCACCATACAAGCACCCTTGAATCCACAGCACTGATGTCCTACACTACTAAGATGGGGGATGAATTCCTCAAGGTCCCAAAGCTAGAAGCCTCTGGGAAGAACTGGCCTTTATGGAAAAAGTGACTCGAACTTTCACTGGCAGCACAAGGCTTAAGTGGCTACCTGGATGGTAAGGCCACACAGCCAGTTGACCCTGCAGTTGGAAAGTCAGCTGGGTGGAAGCCAACCACCGCAGATGAGAAGAAAGAAGTTGCTCAGTACAAGACGGACCTAGCCACATGGATTGAGAAGGATGCAATTGTGCAACAGCAGATTGCCATTGTCATCCCAGATAGCCTGTTCATCAAACTGCTGAATAAGTCATCCGCTACAGAGTACTATGACACCCTCAAAGCACAGTTCAAGCAATGCTCACTCATAGTTGGAGTTGAGTTGAGGCAGCAACTTGGTGAACTCAAACTAAAGGAAGGGGGTGATGCTCGCACCCACATCAAGAAAATCATTACCCTTCGAGAGGAACTAGCCACAGTCAGGAGACTAGTCTCTGACGAGGACCTGTTCAACATTATCTTCACTTCCCTACCCTGTTCATACAACACCACCCTATCTTCGATCTTGTTGAGCATCAAACTTCATGGCAAGACAGTTAGCCCTGATGAACTCATGAGTCTCATCATCGATGAATATGACTGGTTCACCTTACAGGATGGAAACAAGTCAAAAGGGAAATCAAATGAGGACTCTGCATTTGGTGCTGAGTCATTGAAGGGGGGAAAGGGCCAGAGGAGATTCACTGGTGAATGCAACAACTGCAAATGGACTGGCCACAAGGAACAAAACTGCTGGGAAGAAGGTGGTGGAAAGGCAGGGCAAGCTCTGAAAGGCTGGAAACCTCAAGGGAAGAAATCGAAAGGTGAAACAAAGGATACCAATGGAAAGGGGAAAACTGCTGCGAATGCCAGTGTGGCCGAAGCACCTGAACCTGACAGTGTATGGCTAGCATCAGTTGATGAGAGTCAACCTGAAGGCATTGGTGAAGCCACACCAACCTCTACATTCAACTATGCTACCCTTGTATACCCTGACATGAATCCCAACACCATCACTGAACTCTATGACAGTGGTGCCTCACAGCATATGTCCCCATTCCATGAATAGTTCATTAACTTTGAGGACACCATGTCCAAACCAATACATGCTGCAGACAACCAGACATTCAGTGCAATTGGCAAAGGAGATCTCTATATTTACCTTCCAAATGGCAAGACAAAGTCACATGTCCTACTGAAAAATGTCCTATATGCACCTATGATGAAAGTAACCCTCGTCTCAATTGGAAAGCTGGCAAGTGCTGGATATGTGGCACTATTTCGCAACAATTCCTGTTGGATCTTTGATCAGAGAAAGCAGCTGATTGGCGAAATTCCACTCACTAATGGGCTGTACCACACTCGAAACCAATACTCGACACCCTTCGCAGCTGCAGCAGAAGCACCGGAGGAACTTACCATGGGCGAACTACATGCCTGGTTATTCCACATTGGGACTACTACCATCTGAGACATGGTTGTGAAAGGGGTGGTGACTGGAGTTAAATTAAATCTGGAGCACTCCTCAATGGACCAGTGCGAGTCCTGCGAGTATGGAAAGGCAACTTGAAAGCCTATCAGGAAGGATTGTGAGCCTAAATGACAGGAGAAACTTGGTGATGAAGTACACACTGATGTGTGGGGTCCATCACCCACCCAAATGGCAGGAAAGAAAAGCTACTACTGCATGTTCACAGATGATCAACTCACTATACAAGTATCTACCTCCTGGCTGCAAAATCTGACACCTATGAAGCCTATTGCCAATATGAAGCCTGGTTGAAGAACCAGCACTGTGCCTCAATAAAATGTCTTCAATCTGATCGAGGAGGCGAGTACCTGAGCGACAAATTTACCCACTACCTCAAGTCACAAGGAACAGAATGAAAACTCACCACGCATGACACACCACAGCATAATGGTGTTGCTGAGCGCCTTAATCGGACACTGGTTGAGCATGTGCATACAGTACTACATGCTAGTGGGTTACCTAAATTCCTGTGGGTCGAGGCAATTTCACATGTGGTCTGGATCAAAAATAGGTCAGCAACTCGAGCACTAGAGGGAAAAACACCATATGAAATGCTCTATGGCACAAAACCAAATCTAAAAGGCTTACCAGTGTGGGGAAGCCAGTGCTGGGTGCATGATGCAAGTGGCTTGAAGCTGGATGCCTGAGCATGAGAAGCCTACTGGGTAGGCTATGATACTGACTCTGGGGCTCACAGAGCCTACTTCCCAGACCAGCAAGTGGTTTCAGTTGAGTGAAACGTGTCATTTCGACGCTCAGAGGGCACCTCTAGTGGCTGAGAGGGTGTACTGCTCGAGGGGGAGAGAGAAATCATTAAAACGAAGCAAAATGAGCAGTACAACTCACCAGAAGAGCCTTCCAGCCCATTGCAACCATCCAACACCTCTACTGAACCCACAGCGACCCCAAACATGCCTAGGCGTACCATTTCTAGCCCTATTGTACCTAATGTCGAAGCCACACAGCTGCAAAATCAAGTTAGATGCTCGACTTGCACTCGATTGGAGTCACCTTACCTTCGAATGTTGCGTAGTGGCACTGGCATGCACGACGGCCACAGTGGGCAACAGATTTTCCCATGGGGTCTTCAGAGCACTGAGAGAGTCCATGAACAGGAAAAAGAGGGAAGTGTGGGAAACATGCACAGCAAGGACAATGAAAATGGTGATAAGGGGGAGAGTAACACAGCCATGGACTCCATTTGGGACTACAATGATGAATACATGGCCTTTGCAATGATGGCCAGGACTGCGGAGTGTGAGGCACTCGAACCTGTGACTATAGAGGAAGCCCAGAGGAGGCCAGATTGGGAAAAGTGGAGAGACACAATTGCTGCGGAACTAAGGAGTCTTGATGAAGCCCACACCTGGGATGTTGTTGAGCGACCCACAAACACCAACATCAGCAGCAAATGGGTTTTCAAAATAAAGAAGAATGCTGCAGGTGAAATTGACAAATACAAGGCTCGTCTCATTGCAAGAGGGTTCACACAGCAGTACAGAGTTGACTATCACAAAACCTATGCCCCAGTAGCTCGACTGACTTCACTTTGACTCATCCTAGCCATTGCAGCATGAGAAAACTGGGATGTGGATGTCTTCGACTTCCACAGTGCATTCCTCAATGGTAAACTCAATGATAACAAAGTAATCTACATGGAGCTACCCCCTGGGTCCAATAAGGACACTCATAACCTCGTTGCTTGCCTGCAAGTAGCCCTCTATGGCTCGAAGCAAGGCGCACTAAAGTGGTACAAATGATTATCTAATGAACTAGGTGAACTCAGCTTCAGATGCATCGAAGCTGACTGGGGAGTCTTCATGGCAGAGATTGGGACACAAATCTTGATACTAGCATCACATGTCGACGACTGCACAATTACTGGGAGCTCGAGTGAGCTGATAAAAGCCATCAAGGCTGAAACTGGTTTGCGATTCCAGATTACAGACTTAGGGCCAATTAGTTTGCTTCTTGGCATGAAGGTCACTCGAGACCAAGCTGCTCGTACAATCTCACTATCTCAGGAGCCATACATTAATGCCATACTAGTGAAGTTCAATTTCTCAGACTCGAAACCAGTCGCAGCACCCCTCGATCCTAATACCCAGCTCTCCAAGTTGCAGTCACCTAAAACTGCAGCCAAAACTGCAAAAATGCGAAATATACCTTACTGCCAAGCCACCAGATCCCTGATCTACCTTGCAGCCAGAATGAGACCTGACATCACCTTCACAACCTCACTCATGTCACAGTTCAACTCAAACCCTGGATGGCTCCACTGGGAAGCTGTTAAACATATTTACTGGTACCTTGTAGGCATGAAGGACTGGGCCCTCACGTATGGAACCCAGAACAAAGGTTTGGTCAGCTATGTTGATGCTGATGGTGCCTCGCAGGAGCATAGACAAGCAATCACTGGGTTCGCCTTCCTCCTAGATGGGGGTGCTATCCTTTGGGGGTCACGTAAACAGGAACTGGTGACATTATCTACGGCTGAATCAGAGTACATCGCAGCTACACATGCTGCAAAAGAAACCCTCTGGCTATGTTGACTCATCAGAGAGGTATTTCATCCACTCCAATACCCGACTACCCTATATGGTGACAACCAATCCACTATCACACTGACAAAGGATGGGAGTTATCATGCATGTACAAAGCACATTGATATATGGTACCATTTCGTTTGTTTTTCTGTCGAGAATGGTTCTATTCAGTTCCTTTACTGCCCTACTAATAATATGGTAGCTGACACTCTTACTAAAGCTTTGCCAAGTGTCAAGGCAAAGCACTTCGCACATGAGCTTGGTCTTTGCCCTTGCACTTGAGGGGGAGTGTTGGAATGTTGACATGTAGTGGCAGTGCTTTTACATTACATAATCTTGTACTTAAAATTCTTCACTTGTAGTTCCCTTACACCTCAGTGACTTGTTAGGTTACTGAGGTGAGACATTCATTCTACCTACATATCTAGTACTGACAGCCTGTAGTCTATCACTCTACAGGCACTACCAATATATACAGTGACTTGTTAGGTTACTGAGTCTATCACCCTACATGACATTTGTGATATGCACAAGTTCCATCTTGTCTTCTTGTGTTGAAATGAGGACTTATTCTTCTCTCCTGCTGCTACATGAAGAGGCTAGTTTTGGCCAAGACAAAGGGCAATGACTGCCATGATAAAATCTCACCTGAAGACTGTCACATATGGAGAGTTAAGAGGGTCATGCAGCATCAGTGAAATAGTATAGATAACTGCCTGTGATAATCAAAAGAGATCCCCCCTTCAGATTTGCCCTCATGACCTTCATATCCACACACCTTGTGGCAACATATATCCAACCCTTATGATCCTTTTCCTCCTTATATCCTGCTCATGCCCTTAAGTCGCCATCCACTGCAGATAAGCAACAGCATGCACATAACATGTGCCACAGCTGGTCACTGGCTTGCTGATTACAGTGCTACATATGAAACAAAATAGCATGCAGCAGTGTTTGGCTCCCTTTGTTCTGGTGGAGTACTTAGCTAGTACCTGAAAAATGGTGGGGCCAGCCCTGTGTCCACTAACACATTGACCACCAGCCAGAGATTCTATCTGAACCATGTCCCATCCCTTGTTCTGGCCCAGCATCAGTAAACCAGCCAAACTCTATCCAAGCCTTTATGGCTCTCTCCAGCATTTTCAGGATTTCCGGTACTTAAATGACTTTTCATAGATGCACATATAGCCACATTCAGTTTTGATAGGGTAATTAGGACAATCAAGGCAAAAAGGGTAGAAATTACAAATTGTTGCCATTAACTATGCTATACTGCTATACTACATAGTCTGGAACACCACAAATTTCAGTATGTTAAGATGCCAGTGGTATTTCCAAACTCACCATTAATCAACATGTGAAATGGTGGAAGTATTGCTGATGCTGGTGGTGGTTACTTTCCACTTTGGGGATGGTCAACAGGGTTTCTTGTAAGCCAAGTATGTCACTAGCTGTGGAGACAAGTCAGAATTGGCTTGAATTTGTAGTTTACCTGACCAACCCTCAGCAATGTGGCTTGTCAATTCTGCTGTAGGGAGGGAAGTCTCCCTACTAGGTTGTTTCATTTATTTCATTGTTTTTACTTAGGTTTTCTCCCCTACACTTTTATTTTATCTTTTACTTAGTGTTTCGAAGTTGTGTAGGCACGTGTTGTGGCTTATGTAAGCCCACGTGCACTTAGAGTACAGCCTACCTACTTAAAAAAGAACAGGCACATTACCACAGATGAAAAGACAGAATTCTGAGACTGAGGGCTCAGAATATTAGTTCTCCCTTTCCAGACACTCAGTAGACATTATCTCAACTCTTCTTTGGACTATCAGGGCATGTTTTCACAGTTTTCATCTTACTCTTTGACTCCCCACCAGGCAACTCCAGTCCCCTTGGGTTGAACTGAGACCCGCTTTCCAACAGGAGACCTCCCAGGTTACTCCTAACACTTTCCTTACCAAGTTTACACCGCCACTAGCTAGCACTCCCTGGTTAGTCTTCTTTGCACCAGAAAGGAGCTGTTTTGTCTTGCTGTTGCCCAGGTTGTGACCAAAGACAGTTGTGCCATTACTGGACATGCAAGTGAGGTGTACATGAAGGCACTGATGCAGAGGCTAGTTGTCATCTGGGGAGAGGTGACTGATGATGGTTGTGTAGTTACCAGATGTGCAAGTGTGGGTCTGTGTGGTATGGGGGGAGGGGGGGTGGTGACAGTTGCATAGTTACCAGACATGGGTGGGGCACATGCACTGAGGCCAGCTGCATAGTCACTGGGCATGTGAGTGTGGGTGTGCAGTGGGGGACGGATGACAGTTGTGTAGTTACCAGATGGGGAGTCAATGAGTGTGTGATGTAGACAAGGGCACCGGTGTGGAGACCAGTTGTTGTCTAGTGAGAGGGAACCGATGACAGCTGTGTAGTTACTGGATGTGCAAGTGTGGGCATGTGGTGGGGGGCTGATGACAGTTGCATAGTTACAAGACAAGGGGTGGAGTGCATGCACCAAGGCCAGGTGCATAGTTACTGGAGGTGCATGTGGGTGTGTGGTGGGGGATGGATGACAGTTGTGTAGTTACCAGATGGGGAGTCAACAAGTGTGCAATGTAGATGAGGGCACTGGTGTGGAGACCAGTTGTTGTCTAGTGAGAGGGAACCGATGACAGCTGTGTAGTTACTGGACATGCGAGTGTGGGCATGCAGTGGGGGGCTGATGACAGTTGCATAGTTACAAGATGAGGGGTGGAGCACACACACCAAGGCCAGGTGCGTAGTTACCGGAGGTGTGTGAGGGTGTGCAGTGGGGGACAGATGACAGTTGTGTAGTTACTGGACATGCATCAGCAAAACAGCCCTTACCCTAGCCAGAACAGGACAGAACTGGCCAGCTTTTGACAGCAAGGTACCTAACTGGCTAGGTCTGCCCAGAGAAATAGGGGCAAGGAATCTCAACAATTGACATCTAAATGTACAGTAGCTTGAAATTTTGATGGTGCAATCTTTTCTTCTGGGTCAATTTTTGTGAGGACAGAAGCAAATGTGGTTGTGTGGTGCACAAAGACATTTTGTAAGGGTGAGGGTTAGTTTGCTGATGTGTGAGTGTGGGTGCACAGTGGGGGGCTGATGACAGTTGCATAGCTACCAGATGGGGGGTGGGGTGCACACACTGAGGCCAGCTGCATAGTTACCAGACATGTGAGTGTGGGTGTGCAGTGGGGGATGGATGACAGTTGTGTAGTTACCAGATGTGTGAGTGAGGGTGTGCCATTGGGGTGAGTGACAGTTTCTACTCCTCAAATTGTTGTCTGAGGGGTGACTGATGACAGTTGCATAGTTACTGGACATGTGAGCAAGGGTGTGTGGTGTAGATGGCAGTACTGGTGTGGAGGCCCTCAGTAACTATGAAGGTCAGTGGATACATCAGTTGTTGAGTGCTGTCCACTCACTGCGAGCCAGCAGGTTGGCAAAATGTACTTGTTTTGCATGGCGAAGACGACAGAAGATTGGCTAGTACCTGCTAGAATGCAATTTCGAATGTGTGGTGATCAGCATACTTGTTCACATAAAACAAATGAAACGTGTTGTAACAACAATGAGGCCTGACATCTGTAGAGTTGATGTTGTGTGCAGCATAGACTGGGATGAGATGTGCAGCATGATATATTGTGTCAGTATGAATGACAGCAGTGTTTCAGATGTTGCACCTTAGGTAGCCTGGGCGGACAACCCACATCCCTGTAGCTGGATCAGGACCATCTCCGACATGGTCAAACCAGTGAATAACAGCACATGAATACAGGATTCCTTGATACTTGAATGAAAAGAAACATAGTACATGGGCAACATCTAGACCAGACATGCCCTCCACCTGTGGATCAGTTACGATGAAAACACAGTCAAAGTGGGGACCTGCATTCCTCCACATGGGGCAGGAGCGAATATATTCATGACACATGCCATGGATCCCACTCAGGTTGCTGGGTGCAAAAAATGTCGAGCATGCTGAGTTGTACACATGAATTCTCCCCTCATAAACTGGGCACTCATGGTAAGGGATGTCTTCTGGATTGTGAGAGTCGTTAGGACAGAACTGTGATTGAAGGGAGTGACGAAGGAGGTTTGGGAGGTCTGGCACTCTGAGTTCAGTTGCTAGAGCCCCCACATTCCTTGCATGTGTACACTCTAAGGCAGAATAGTCAGTACTTGTCAGGAAGCTTGGCAATAAAACATACAGTATTTACACACCAAGGATACATGGGCATCAATTGCCATCTGGTCATCAACAACTTCACCTGAATCCTCTTTGTAGCTTGCTGTTCAATCTTCACTGTTGTCTGCTATATCTGTGCCCTCCTCGATACTACAGTGGTGGCCATGTGTCTCATTAGTCATGGTTCCTAATCAGCAGTCAAAATCATATAACATGTGAGGTGGAGATGCATACCTAAAACCGACAGGTATGATCTGTTCAACATACCATGACTTTTAAAATCTGCATGCACTGCAGTAAGCTTATCCAGCCTTTGATTGATTAGAAGTATCTGCCCCAGCACCTGGAAATGGTTGGTGTACTGGTAAGGATGTTTAACGGCCTTGATGTGCTTGGATTCTGTGATTGAAGAGCAGAGGCCATTTGGTGCACCGAATTGGCAAATAAGGTAGTGATAGTGCTTCATCGCATGTTGTCAGGGTAGTGAGAAGGAGTCAATTATGCCAGCATTCCAGAAGACCTTGCGATACAGATGGAAGTGCCTTAGTGCATCATCAATCTCTGTAAGTGTTTGTTCGGTGATGACATTTTGCCAAACAAGATAGCAGAACTTGAGGAAAGCTCAAAAAGTGCATACTACATCTTTGGGTACATGCCCTTCAATAGCTGCAATGTAAACCTGCAGCACAGTAATCAATAATTCAGCTGTACAGAAAGAGAACAAGCTCACCTTCATCAAACCTTTTGAATCATCACCGGTCCACTGCTTGAAGTGCTGGCCTTGAGGGAATCACCTCAATCCAGCAAATGGTGCAACAGCTGCAATCCTAATGCATGGGTGAATGGTGATGGCCTTAAGGCTTATGAACAATCAAACAATAAACATACCATCAGTCGATGTCATTGAGGATTTTATCTGCCTCAGTTCTTCCATGAACATGAACCAAGTATCACTTGACCCAATCTACTAAATGATCCTTGACTCTGCCCTTGATGAGCTGGTGGAGAATATCTGGTGACAGCATTGCATGAATATCTGCATGTGGAAAATTGTTGGTAAACGGCTGTCATCCATTAGTGTCTGCAAGCAACAAGTACCCTTGTACTCACCACAATGTCACCAACAATACCATATGAATCCCACAATTGGCAAAATTCAAGTTCTTCGATGATCATATCACAATGCTCATGGGAATGTTGAAGTGTGTCTTCATCGAGGTTGTTGCAGTGTCCAAGGCACTTCAGACACCAGTTGCATACAATACACAATAATAGAACTTGTTCTTTGTAGTCAGCTATGTATGCTGTGAGTGCATAGATCACATGCCAGTAGTAGTTGTCACTGAATAGAATTGTCTCAGGTTCCTTCATTGGATGGTGAAGGGAATAGAGAATCTGGGTTAGTGATGAATGGAAAAGCTGCCTCTTAAATTTACGAAATGCCTGGGTGCTGGCACACTCTCTTGTTGCTGGACACCATGTTAGTGTGACATGAATTTAAATGAGTTAGGAATACTGTACTCTTCGGCATAGCAAGAAACCCAATCAAAACGATGGCATTCTGATGCACACGATGAAGTGTGTTGCATACATTTCCAATGGAGAGATACAAGGGGTAATAATTGGTCTGTCCAGTTGCTACCAGCACATTTATCTTGTCACTGCCAAGGATAATGGGGACTAGTGTGGCCCCAGCGACTGTTGGATCATCACTAAGTATCCTATCCTAACAAATTCAGATAAATTGAATCACAGTGAGAAGGATAACATACCGCTTGCTCCCATGCCCAGTCACCCGACATGAAATCCTGCCAGCACCTCTGATCATTTGAAGTATTGTATTCCCAATATGGAACAAAGTCCAGACTATCTGTAAATTCAGAACTCACTAGAATGCCATGGATAACTTCACATGGGTCTTGATACCAAACTTCATAGGTGTTGGACATCCAAGGTGCAGGTTCACCGCCTTGCTCTTCACCTGTATATTGAATGGTGAAGTTATCCCATTTGACATCGCCAGTGCGAGTGCTGTCAATGATGCAGTAAAGATCTGTGTGATTAGTGGATAGTGGCTGCCCACCCAATCCAATCAATGATGCAGCCCATATGTCCAACAATGTGTCAACCCTTCTAGCAGGCATCTTGGCATGTGTAAAGAGAAAGTCAGCAAGCTTGAACTCTAACTGGTTATGATATGGTGTCCAGTCATCTGGTGTTTTCTCTGCATGTGGGGGTGGTGGGGCATTATCTGGAAGGAACTGTCCACATGCATCACATCTTTGTGCTGTAATAAAATATATTAGCTGAAGTAGATGTAAGTTGATGGACTCACCATTCAGGCCAGTATGATAATTATGGTATAGTCTGCTGCTGAGACCAACATACTCTGCTCTCATGGCCTCATGTTCCAGGTTCAATGGGTCTTCTGCTTGATAACTGTCAAAGGTGTGTTCGGGTAGCAGGGGCATTCTATCTGCAACAGGGTCCTCCTCTTCCAAAGAGCCAAGTACCTCTGCATGGTTGGGGAAGCATTGGGGGGGATGACTGAAAGACAGATGAGTCATACACTTGTGTTTCGTGAGACCAGAGAGGTTCCTGAACCAGCAATTGCAACCTGGTTGGTCACAAGGGAGCTGGGGGGCGCTTTCAGGCTGCTGCATTGGTTGTGGGCGACCAGATTCCCTGGTGGACAGCATTGTAGAATATAGACATGTTGGAAGCCATGTGGTTGAAAAACCTTCAGGGTGAGCAGCACTTAGTGCAGAAAATTGTGTCATTTATTTGTGAGCAAATTTAACACATGTGTGAATAAAGTGGACAAGTTCAAACTTATCTTTCGTCATCTCCATCTCCCACTTGGCACTCAGGTGACCCAGTTGCCTGGTAGTCACAATGTCCACCAATGATTCTTCTAGTGGTGGTTGTTTGTGGCAAGTAAAGGCTAACCTACACCCAGGGCGCATTATACTCAACTCGCAGAATAAGTGACACACCCTGGCACAGAAGCAGGTGGACGACTTGCACGCACATGAAATTAGGGATGCATGTGAGACTGCTACTCAGCAGGGTTTAACCTGAGTCAGTGAGATGGAGGTGGCCATGGAAGTTGAACAGGCTATGCAGGAAGCTAATAGAGTGAAGCCTGTGAGACCAAGGAGGGGCATGGATCAGAGAGCACTTACAACTTTAAGTGATGCCCCTCGTGTTGATGGTGAGGCACTTTCTATTATGCCATTGGTTGGATAGTTTCTGGCATTTGATTGATCAACAACAGCTGACATGGGAGCCAATCCTTGCCATGTGAACATCAGAGTGGTTGTTGCACCTAGTAATCATGTACTGAGGAGGCAAAATGCGATGGCCAATGTGGAGATGGCATGTGCATTGGAACAAGAAAAGACCCACCAGAGGTCCATCCATGTTTCCTCTTTGACAATGTTAGTTCTCACTAAATTGACTCTATACTGGCTCAACCTCACATGGAATCTCACCATGCCAAATAAAAAAGCTCTCCTCCTTGGCTGTGTTAACAATTGGGCGAATGAAGTCAAACCCAGTGTCAGTGCTGGTACATCTCAGAACTCTGCTGCTTCTGCCTCCCTAACTGGTGGAAAATCCTATCCACTGTATTCCACTGTCCTGTAACGGTATTTAACTTTTCTTAGCGTAGTTTTCCTTTTTAGTCACTCTCTGGTTAGGGTTACACAGATGCTCACTAGACGCTTTACTTAGTCAGCCTTGGCCGCATTGACTCAGCATGTTTAGCTGTAGCCAATAGCGTTTATCTCTCTTTGTTTGGTTTGTTCTACAACGTTCCTTGGTACAAACAGCTCTAGTAGTATAAGTACCGGGCTCTCTTGTCATAGGATACTCCAATCGAGTTCATTTCGTGCTTGCACCTAAAACTCCTTTCCTCTTTTACTCTCTATCAGTTCTTGGAGTGACCGAGATACAACTTTGTTTATCGGTTGTCACACTTGAACTCGATTGCCAACATCTCCCTCACTCCGCTAGCTCCCAGGCATATAGGGAAATCATACCCGGACTCCAGGGTTAAGGAGCTTCCCGTTCTTCCTTTCTCTTCTTCTACGAGACGACGCTTTTAGTCTCGTCCTCCTGTTGGCTGGAGGTTGTGTCGAAGAAGACCCATAGTCAGTAGTCCCGCTATCCGTCAAGGGTAGTGTGAAGGTGCAACCCACATTAGGGGGTGGAAGCACATAGCATAAGGTAGTGCCCCGACGCTCGGGAGGTAGAAAGTGTACTACCATATACCTAGTAGCACTACAGTACCCCTACGATAGTTGACGACAGAGTACCGGCACAGAGGCCAGGGAAAATCGTTGAAATTTTTCAAAATTCCCAAAGTCAAGAAAGAGGAGTTGGCGTCTCCTGTAGTTCTACGAATCTCGCCCTATATCAAGCAAGAATCTCCCGCCCCTCGAATTCCTTCTCCCGAAGAGGTAGATCCCAACCTCCAAGGGTTTGTCCTGAACGTTCCATACAACTTATGGAACAGACATACTATTCGCCCTCCTCGTCGTATTCCTGTCCTAGTTGCCGGAAATGGACCCCCGCAACTTGACGGAAGACATGCTGCAGTTTATGCAGCAGCTTTCGGTTATGGTCAGCCAGCAGGTCGCCGCCGCCGTCGCCGCCCAGCAGCAGAATAGGCCTGCCATGGCAAACAACTCCGTCGACCCCACGAAACGGGGAATAGCAGATCCGGGCCAGTTCGATGGCTCAATTTCAAAGTTTGAGGAATGGTGGTCAAAGATGCGGGCCTTTGTGGCCGTCACAGAGTTTAAGACCCACTGAGAAGATGCGCTGGCGGTCTGGTCTCGTATGACTGGACCAATAGCAGGGGCTTATGCGAGGGCCTGAATCGATACATGCCTCGCAGCACAGAGGTGGCTGACTCATGCTGAGGTATCGGTCGAAGTAGAAACGAGGTTCCGCCCTCTTCACAATGCGGATTGGGCCAAAAGACAGCTGGCCAACATAAGGCAAGGAAATGCCAGAACAGAAGAGTTCTTGGCAAAGTTTAACGCACTAAGGACCGCGTCCGGGGTATCCGACGACTATGCAATTTGGATGTTGGAGCGGGCAATGCGCCCCGAGATTCTCCAACAGATATACATACAGGGCAGAAGAAAAAACACGTGGAAGGACTTTGAGCCTGAGGTCCAAGGAATGGGTGTGGCTATGGAGGCCGTAAAACTCCAAACATCTCAGTCTGGCAGTCGCTGGACTCAAAACTATAACTGGCCTTCGGCTGGTACAACGTCGGGCAGCGGTGCGCCCATGGATATTGGCGCTGCGAGCGGGTCGAGAGGTCCTGCAAGAAAAGACTTCTCGAACTACAAGTGTTACGGCTGTGGCCAGACTGGTCACATAAGACCGCAGTGCCCGAATGGGCAAAACAAGGGCAAAGGACGGCAGGTCCGTTCTGAAGGCACTGACCCCCGCCTTAAAGCAATGGAGGGGATGAGTTTCGAACAGATCGTTGCTCATATTGGACAGTTAAAAGAGTCGGAGCTACAGTGAAGTCGGGTCCTGTAGACTCTAATAGTACTGGACATTTCTCTCCTTCGTCTCGCCTCTCTTCTTTTAAAAATAAAAATACAAAAGTAGAAAATAGTAAAACACAAAAAAAGGTTTCCTTCTCAGACTTTGTTTCTGTAAATAGGTTTTCGCCTCTCTCTGTAAATAGTATGGACTTAGATACAGACTCTGATGTATCGTCTGCAGAGGAGACCCAGTTGGGCTCGGAACAGGACGTTAAATGTGGTTTGCTTAATTCCCCTGCCTATAAAAACCCAAAAAATGTTTCTTCTTCTTCTCGTATGGTAGTTCCCGGAAAGGAAGGCAACGATCAGGCGACAGTACCGCCAAAACCCCGAATTTGTTCGCTTAACTTGAAGGACCATGTTTCTGTTCCCGTTGTTATCAGGTCTCGCAAAGGAGATGCACACGCTGTGCAGGCTCTCTTGGACTCTGGCGCCACTGGCGTCTTTTTGGACTCTAAGTTTGTTGAACAAAGAAAACTCCCGAAGCTCGCTTTGCCAAGGGCAGTTGATGTATTTAATGTCAATGGATCTCGCAATTCCACTGGAAGGATTACGCATCAGGTCCCGCTTCATGTTCAGTTTGGGAATCACTTCGAAGAACTAGTAGCCGATGTCACAGATCTGGGATCTCATGACATGATATTGGGTCACACGTGGCTTGCCACTCACAACCCCGATGTCGACTGGAAGACCGGTGAAATCTCGATGAGGAGGTGCCCTTACTTGTGTAAAAGGTTAGCGCCTAAGCCAGCCTTTGTAAGACGCGTAGAAAGGATTGAAACCATAGCGCAAGACGCTTTTCTTGAAACGATTGCTTCCGCCAAGCAGGAGGAAGTAAAGAAAACCAACAAAACCCCTGAGGAACTTGTTCCAAAGGAATATCATGATTATCTATCCATCTTCTCTGTCCAGGAATCCGAACGCATGCTGCTTAGGAAACCATGGGACCACGCTATCGAACTAAAGGACTCATTTGTACCCAAGAAAGGAAGGTTGATCCCTCTATCTCCCGATGAGCAATCCGAGGTTAGCAGCTTCGTTGATGGTCAGCTCAAAAAGGGTTACATTCGGTCGAGCAAGTCTCCGCAGACGTCCCCTGTGTTCTTTGTCCTGAAAAAGGATGGGAAGAAGCGTATGGTACAGGATTACCACTATTTAAATGAGCATACAGTCAAGAACTCGTATCCGCTCCCGCTTATCTCGCAGCTTGTTGACAAGCTAAAAGGCTGTAAATTATTTACAAAAATGGACCTTAGGTGGGGATACAACAATGTTCGTATCAAGGAAGGTGACGAGTGGAAAGCCGCTTTCGTCTGTCACCGTGGAGCTTTTTGAGCCGCTGGTTATGTTTTTCGGACTCTGCAACTCCCCCGCCATGTTTCAGAACATGATGAATGACATCTTCGGTGACATGGAGGATGCCGTAGTAGTATATATTGACGACCTTATGATATTCACGAAAACGGACGATGACAAGGAGCATGACAGGATTGTGCTAGAGGTGCTTAGAAGGTTGAAAGAGAACGACCTGTTTGTCAAACCGGAGAAATGCTTGTTCAAGAGACAGGAAGTTGACTTCCTTGGGATGATCGTTGGTGTTAACGGAGTTAGGATGGACCCTGCCAAGATTGCTGCTGTGCAGAATTGGCCTGTTCCGACTACCATTCGCGGAGTTCACGGCTTCCTCGGCCTTGCGAACTTTTACCGGCGTTTTATCAAGGACTTTGCCCAAGTGGCACGTCCCCTTAATGATCTCACAAAAAAGGACGTTCCGTTCCGGTGGACTGACAAGTGTCAGTTAGCGTTTGATACGCTTAAAGAAGCTTTCACCACGGCCCCTATTCTTATGTTCCCCGATCAGGATCGGAAGTTCCGTTTAGAAACCGACGCTTCGGACTATGTGACTGGAGCCGTGCTCTGGGTAGAATGCGAGGATGGTCTCTGGAGACCAGTTGCTTATTCGAGCCACTCCCTCTCTGGAGCAGAGTTAAATTATACGGTTCACGACAAGGAGATGCTAGCCATTATCCGCGCTTTGGAGCAGTGGCATCATTATTTGGAAGCGACTCCGTACCAATTTGAGATTTGGACGGACCACCATAACCTGAAGTGGTTTATGACGTCCCAAAAGCTTCAACCCCATCAAGCACGGTGGGCGCAGTATTTTAGCCGTTTTAATTGTATTATCGTCCATAAACCTGGTGTTTCTATGGGACGACTGGACGCTCTCTCTCGTCACGAGGATTTGGTAGAAAACAAAGAAAATGCAAAAACAGAGGAGTCGTTATTTATCAAACCGGAACAACTTCGTTCGGTTCATTTGGAGTCTTCTCTAGAAGAGGATCTCCGTCGTGCTTCAGTTGGGGTAGACGCTAGCGAGCTCACCCTGAAGGATGGACTTTTATATAATGGAGATAAGGTCTTTGTGCCTGAAGGACTTCGTAACAAGGTTCTTGCTGCTCTTCACGATTCACCCCTAGCGGGTCATCGTGGAATTAAAGGAACTCACACTGCAAGCATTTCCCAATTTTTCTTCAGAAAATATACTGAAAAAATGGAGAGAAGAGATACTCTTTTATGTTGGATAATTTGTTGGAAAAAATGCAAATATAATTTTCTCTGTTCTGTGCAGAAACATGGATTAATGGTAGTGCCCATTAGCTTCTACTCTAAGTGGTATTAGCATCAATTCATGTTTTTTGGAAGGAAATAAAACATTATTTCTGCATTTTTTCTTTCCAAACATCCAAAATAAAAGAGTATCTCTTTCCTCCATTTTTTCAGAATATTTTCTAAAGAAACATTGTGAAATGCTTGCAGTGTCAGGAGTTGGTCACACGCTGGTTCATGTGGCCTACCTTAAAACCCGATGTCGAGGAGTACGTAAAACACTGTCAAGCATGCCAGTCTAGCAAGTCTAGTAATAAGCCGCTGGCTGGAGAACTCAAACCTTTGCTGATCCCTAGGGGACCCTGGCAGGATCTTACTACCGACTTTATGGATCTAGGCGTCAAGTCTGCCTCTGGAAAATCCCATGTGTTGGTCGTAATAGATCGCTTCTCGAAAGAAGCCGAGTTTGTCCCTTGCACTGCTGAAGAAACCGCCGCTAGTACGGCGAGGCTTTATCTATCGCACATTTGGAAGCATCACGGACTCCCCTTATCTATCGTTTCGGATTGCGGACCGCAGTTCGCCTTGCAGTTTTCGCGCGAGCTATTTAAAATGTTGGGAGTCGAGCAGAAACTTTCGACGGCATTTCATCCACAAATGGACGGTCAAACTGAGCGGTTGAACCACGAAATTCAGCAGTATTTGAGGATGTATGTAAACCACCAGCAGGAAAAGTGGGAAGATTGGCTGCCATTGGCACAGTTCGTGTACAATAATTCCAAGTCTGATTCTACTGGCAAGTGCCCCTTTGAAGTTACTCATTCATATTTACCACGAATGGGCGTCGAGCCGACGACTTCTAAGGTAGAAGCAGCAGAGGAAACCGCTAAAGACTGGTTCCAGGTGTTCCAGGAAGTACGCGACTCGCTTGGAAAGGCTAGACAACGACAGAAAACTCAGGCAGACAAACGTCGTTCCCCTTCCCCTACATATTCCGTTGGTGCTCAGGTTTGGCTAGCTACAAACCACCTCTCGCTGAAAGACCGGCAGAGCCGGAAGTTGACCGAAAAATGGATCGGACCATATGAGGTTGTCGAGGTTCTCCCGAACACTGTTAAGTTAAAACTACCCCGGAATATGCGGATTCACCTGGTTGTGAACATTTCGTGGGTAAAACCCTATCTTGGCGCCCTTGACGGGCAACATGTTGTTAGACCCAGTCCCCAGCGGGTGACCGATGAAGGAGATGTAGAGTTTGAGGTCGAAAAGGTGGTAGATTCGCACTTGAAGCGTGGGGGCCTACAGTTTTTAGTTCACTGGAGGGGCTATCCTGATGAAGATCGTACTTGGGAGCCAGCTAGCACTCTTAAAAATGCTCAGGAGGCAATAAATGACTTCTACAAGTTGCACCCCTCTGCCCCTAGAAAACTCCGCCTTGTAGACACTTCTGGACTCCTCTTTTCTCCTTTACCTGACCCAGTTACTTCTTGTCAGCCCCTTTGGTCTCGCCTGGAAGTCGAACCATAGGAGGGGATAGTGTAACGGTATTTAACTTTTCTTAGCATAGTTTTCCTTTTTAGTCACTCTCTGGTTAGGGTTACACAGATGCTCACTAGACGCTTTACTTAGTCAGCCTTGGCTGCATTGACTCAGCATGTTTAGCTGTAGCCAATAGCGTTTATCTCTCTTTGTTTGGTTTGTTCTACAACGTTCCTTGGTACAAACAGCTCTAGTAGTATAAGTACCGGGCTCTCTTGTCATAGGATACTCCAATCGAGTTCATTTCGTGCTTGCACCTAAAACTCCTTTCCTCTTTTACTCTCTATCAGTTCTTGGAGTGACCGAGATACAACTTTGTTTATCGGTTGTCACATGTCCCTTCTTTGACAACCAATGTGACAAGTGTCACTTCAGAAGCCTCTAGCGCAGTTCCAGCCTATAGGGAGACTCCAGTGCCAGCTTTAACTGGGTTTCCACACCCTGAGGATGAAGACGACACACAGGCCATTGCTGCTGAGGATGAAGATGATGCACAGGACCCTGCTGAGGATGTCGATAGCACACTGCTCCCCCATGCTTTACCTGTTTGACTTTGGGTGGCAAGCCATCACCAGCAACACCAGGTGAGTCATTGATGTTGTTTGATAAGGCTCATTCCTTGTCAATTACACCTAGACAATGGAGTGTACTACCAGCACTCAGGTTAACCCATCTACTAGCAATGATGACTTTGACAGGCCAATCTCCAATGTAGCACAGATGGGTTCCAAGCATAGGCATGCAGGTTACAGTGATTCCCACTATGTCACCACATCTGACATGGATGATGAGGGGTCAAATACTGGCCACGGCACAGTAGGTTCCCACATTCCTTCATATGTCTCTCTGTGTCATTTGGAAAGCTTGAAGTATCAGGCAAGGGTGAAAATAAGGTGGCAGTCATTGCTGAGGATGGAGCTGGGATCAATGGCATGTCACCTATGATCATTTCCTTCTCTGCTCTTTCTACAATTCTCATGCGCATGTCCAGCAGAACTGTTGGCCTGGCCATTCACCCCAGTATCAGAGTTGGACCATTGGTGCAAAAATTAGGGCTAGAGATGTATCTGTTCAAGGCTCTGTTGACCGATGAATGACATGTTCATATCCTGACTAAGGCACCAATAATGAGCAACGACACAGTCAGCTCAGAGAACCTGCTCATACCTCTTAAATCAAATGCAAAATGTCAGGGACATCCAATCCACATGGAGATGGACAGATCCAGTGTGCAGATACAGTCGCTCACTGCACATGTCGACATTGTAGACCTGATGGGACAAGGCTTGCTAGTGGTTGTGCAGTCACTGTGGAACAGCTGTCCCTGAACAAGGCCAAGTTACATGTTGATCAATACAAGCATGTCATTTCCTTCCCTCTCCCCATTGACATGGCAAATGCCAAACTTTGTATAGTGCAGAAATCAAAGTATGTTGAGGTGGGTGTTGTATGCATATCACACCACCAGTAACTCATGGTGGAGCAGGTGGTTGTGCCAATGACACTAATACTGACTGTAAAGGCAGAATCCAATATCTCACATCAGCAAAACAGTCACTTTGGGACAATGTCACAGTCACTACAGGTGGCTACAGTGTCACAGTGCAATTTTCTTTGCCTTAGATTGCTCTACATAAATATCACATATATGGCACTCCTCATGTCAGATACCATATGTTTATGATATATACATTTATACAAGACTATATTTATGGTCTCAAACACAGTAATTAAAAAGTTGAGAGGCACTGTACAGTGGGGGACCTACCTGTGACCTGTGGCACACTGTAGTGGCTGTACAGTGATGCACAGCCAAATACTGTTTTGCTGATGTCATAGCTGTCCATTTCCTCCTTGAACACCCATTGTGCTGCAGTGAAGGCTGTAAAGGCCTTTTTGTAGTCCCCAGCCTTGGTGGGTCTGGCCTTCTCCTCCCTGGCATTCTCACCCTCACCAACATCTTCCTTGTTCTTTCCAGTGAAAGCAAGAGTCAGGATTCACTGGATGATGGCTATCTCATCTTCCCAGTCTTCTGGATCCAGTTGTGACAACCACTCCATCCAGATGGCCTAGACAAACCTCAGACCTGTCCAGCATGATGAACAAGGGTCTCACCACTCTCAGATTTTGGGGAAGCTCCACAGAATGCAATGGTTCATGCTCAAGAATCTTCCCCTTCACCTCAGCCAGGATCTCGTTCCTGAGCTCCAAGTTCCCCCTTGCTTCTTTGTCCATTCCTACATACATCAGCAAGATGGCAAAAGTTCTGATGGTCTGAAAAGTTCTGGAAAGTTCTGAAAAAGTCTGAAAAGGTCTGAAAAAGTTTGAAGAGTTCTGAAATCAGAAATTCTCAGAAAATTTCAGACTGTCAGATCTTGTCAGACTTTTCCAGACCATCAGAACTGCCATCAGATTTTTTCAGACCATCAGAACTTTTGCCATCTTGCTGATGACTAGGAGGACAGGATTTCAGAGTAGGCTTGCTTCCAGTCAGACATTGGATGGTTCAATGGGGGGAGGTATGTAGCAGCAGAAAATTGTTGTTGCAAGTGGAAGATAGAAGGTGTAAATTTTTGGCCCTTACTGATTTAGGCAGGTGGTTGAAAAATGTTGGCCCTTCCTCTTTAGGCATTACTTGTTTTATTTGCACATGTTTGGCATTCACTTAGATTCCAATACCAAGTCACCAAGCCAAGGGCATCACTAACACATACCATACAGTGTGTTTCCACTCTCATTCTAAATACAATCCACTTGTTTACCTTGGAACATCAGCCTTGCCTTCTTGGCAAAGTCATTCCACAACCCCATCTGCTTTTTAGCATAAGCCTCTTTCCCTGGCTCAGTTGACTGCAGAGCCCTTTTCTCCCATATGTCCTTGTGGTACTCAAACCACAGGCAAGTCCAAAGCATCTCATGCCTCACCAGTGACACTTCTTCTTTCCATCTGTCCCTTCTTGCCCTTGCTTTGAGCCAATTGATCCTGTAAACTACACACCACTGTTAGCAAGACATATGGCAAGAGCATACACTTACATTCTTCCATCAAGCCCCCACCCTGGAGACTCAGCTGACTCTGTTCACCCTCCATCATCCAAAACCAAGCCAGTTTACTGGTCCCCTGGCCAAACCTGTTCTCCTCTGTCACCTCCTTACTCACTGCAAGATCATTGGGTAGGATTTCTTGATACTTTTCTGCCATGTCAACATTGGTGTCCAGCCTGAGAATGGCCTGTCTGGCCCTCTGATAACCTCTGACATGCTTGTTTATCCTGGACACCACTTGTTGGATTTCCTGCTTGGTCCTGGTACCTTCCCTGGTAGAATTTGCAGCCTGGAAGTTCTGTCAGTATAACATGGTTTTGTTTCCAAGGTCCATTCTCAGTTGGTCTAAACAATCATTAGCTTGTCCAATCCTGAGTTCCCTCTCCTCTTTGAGAAGGTCAACAAGGCCCAGCTCTATCAGTTTAGCACTCCAAATGGAAGAGGGCATCCATATACTCATAAGCTCAGAAGCCAGCTCCTCAACTTCCTCTCCAGGAACTTCCCAGTACCCATCATCTTCACCTCAGAACTCCCTATCCTCCTCCCCCTCCTCTTCTTGTTCTTTCCCACAAAATTCTGGATCATCCTGCAGAGTGAAAGCACCATTGATCTCCAAACCTTTGAAACATGCTTGACCATTACTATGGAATTTTTCAATCCTGGCAGAAAGTCTCTGCCTCTTCACAGAGATTTTGACTTCTTGGCTAGTGGACATGGGATTGGGAAGTTGTCAGAGTTTGCATCTCAGCTGGTCCCTGCAGGCCTGGTCAGCAAGAAAATCACCTTCAGCTCAAGAGGGACCTCACTGTGAGTCCTCGATGCTGATTCCTTCAGCAAGCCAGGCCACAGAACCACCAATTCCAAATGGAGACATTGGGTTTTTCATAAGTTGTATCTGCACTTCATGAAAGGTGGGAGCTACAGTGAGTGAAAAAACGTGTGCAATGTTTGGCTGTTTTGTACTAAGTCCAGTGTAGCGCCATGAGGCGTGGGAATCCTGCTTAGCCTTGGTGAGGTGGGTGGTAGTACTCGCTCTTGGCTACAAAATGGTCCCAGGGTCACGTGATGTGGTGCAGTAGTCATTGAGATATGTCCATTATAAAACAGCTACACCATTGCACACGTTTATTCACTTTTGAAAAGTGAGGGGTATTTGGGGAATATCAGTACTTGGTATAGCCTCCTTTTGCTTTAATCACTGCCTCCACCCTCCTAGGCATGCTTTCAATCAACTTCTGACACTCTTCAGCTGGTATATTGTTCCACTCCACCTGAGTCCTCTCCCACAACTCCAGTATTCCCTTGGGAGGATGCTCATACTCTGCAAGCCTCCTCTTGAGGTAACCCCAGGCATGTTCTATGGGGTTGAGGTCAGGGGACTGTGCAGGCCATACCATAGTCCTAAAATCCTGCTCCTCTAGCCACTCCTTGACCTGTTTGCAGGTGTGCTTGGGGTCATTGTCCTGCTGGAAGATGATGTCAGGAGGATGAAGACCATAATACTCAAGGGAATCTTGTAGTTCATCCTTCAAAATTTGGAGGTAGAGGTCTCCATCCATCCTACCATCAATCTTGGTGCCATACCCAACACCCTCCCAGGTCATACAGCCCCACATCATGAGAGACCCTCCTCCAAACTTCAGTGTCCCCTCTACTAGCCTATCATTCAGCTTCTCCCCTGGCTTTTTCCATGCCCATTTGCGCCCATCTGACCCCAGGCGATTAATTTTAGTCTCATCAGACCATACCACCCTCTTCCAGTCCTCCAAAGTCCAATCTTTATGGGCATAGGCAAAGTCCAACCTTGCCTTGCGATGCTTGGCAGAGAGGATAGGTCGTTTTCGCTTTACCACAGCCTTCATACCAGTCTTCTTCAGGTGCTGGCAAACAGTATTTGGGTGGAGGGGCTGGTTGATGACATTGGTGAGAGTTTTGGTCACCTGCACAGCATTGTCTGCCTTCTGAGTTGAGATGAGGTGGATGGCATGGCAGACATTAGCAGGGGAAAGCTTGGATGGACGACCTCCAGTGGACTTCTGCAGGCTGGAACGCTCCTTGGAACGAAGTCTAGAGATGGTAGAGCGATGTAGGCCAGTACTGGAGGCAATAGAGGAAGGAGAATGACCAGAATCAAGCATAGTGAGGATAGTATTCCTTTGGGTGGAGGAGATGGATCTCATGGTGGTAAAGGTTGGAAATAAAGAAGCGTGTGAACTTGTTCAAACTCAGACACAATGTTTATATGTGTATCTTTGTTTGTAGGACCAAACAACCACAATTATCTCTTCATTTGACTCAGATTTTACTTCCAGCCCAAAAGTGAATAAACGTGTGCAATGGTGTAGCTGTTTTATAATGGACATATCTCAATGACTACTGCACCAAATCACATGACCCTGGGACCATTTTGTAGCCAAGAGCGAGTACTACCACCCACCTCACCAAGGCTAAGCATGATTCCCACGCCTCATGGCGCTACACTGGACTTAGTACAAAACAGCCAAACATTGCACACGTTTTTTCACTCACTGTACATGTAATTATCAGAAGGAGTCATCAGCCCATCCACAAGATCTACCTTTGTCCCCTTTCAACAAATAAATATCTAGGGCCTCCCCCCTATCAGCCTCTGCCCTTAGTGCATCCAATTCCCATCCAGAAACCTTGTCAGGATCCAGAACAGCAGTCAATTGCTCATAGGCCTGATTCATTTCCTCCAGAAACTTGTTGGAAGTCTTGTATTTCTTCAGCAAAGAGGGGACTGAAATGGTCCACATAAATTTACCCTCCTTGGAGAAAAAACCCTCACCTAATCCCACCAGCTTTTTCCAGTTAGAATCCCTCATATGATCATCATACACCTCTTGACTATGGGCCTGAGTCATGGACCTGGCAGTTGGGGAGATCTTATTGAATGGAGCCCACAATGTCTCCAGAATTTCTCCATCCAAGTGGCCTGCACCTTTGACAAAGTTGAGGCTGTACCTTGGAAAGCAAGAGAGCTTGTGTGCAGCCAAATGGAACTTGCCCACAGCAGGGACAATCTCCAGAGCTGGGGGAAGAAGGAGGGAGGGACTACTTTTCACTCTACTCCAGAAGTTGACACTCCACTGGCACCCTACATCATAAATCACCAGTGCTTTAGTGATTCTCTCAGAACCATAGACAAGAGCATTGCAAATGGAGTAGTCTGTGTTCATATACCTGACCAAAAATGAGCTCCAAGCCACCAACATCAATCCAGGCATTTCACACACCTCTCCCCTTTTTGAAAATCCACCACAGAGTGGGGGACAAAGCAGCCATGTCAAGCACAAGCTGTGGCACCAATCCCTGTGGACCTGAGGTTGGATTTGTTGATGTTTGCAGCATTAATGGCCCTGTGATTGCTGCAGGTGGATCTCTAAATTATTGGTCAGCAAGCAAACTCCAAGACCTTGAAACCCCTCACCTCCTTGCTATCCAATGACTGTTGTAGATGATTCTGATATGGCCCCTCAGAAACTATATACCCTTTTCCATCTGACAAGGCCACATCTAACTCTGGCTTGTTCATTTTCATATGCTGAGTAGTGAAGTTGCCATCTATGACATATTGCCTCATGACAGTATCCCTGAAGGAAGTTAGAAACCCAATTGGAATGGATTACAGTCTCTTACCTGTCATACTGAACATTCCAGTCTGCAGGTAAATTAAGACCTGGCTGGGGGCAGGCAGGGAAGAAGAGGGCAAGTCCTCCATCCCCTGGATCTTTCCCAGCATCATGCCCAAAACCAAACCATTTCCTATGTTTCAAATCCCTCCATAGCCAAGAAACCCTCATCAGCTCCCTGTACCTGTCCTAACAAGCAGAGAAAAACAACATGAACATCATCCAATTAATTGTAACACTACACTCAACTGGTACCCTTTCTGGAAATGCATTGTTGGTGAACCTTTTCAGCTTCTGATAGAAACTCATAGCAGAAGCCTTGCACTCCAAAGCATCTATCAGAAAGTGGTCAAGCACATCAAATGTGAAGGCAGTTTTGGGCTTGGAAATGCTGGCTGGGAAGAGTCTTTGATGAAGCAAGTCAAGGTGCCAGTCATTGGGATCAGACCCAGGACATTTGCACACTGAAACCTCATGAGAAAAAATCCCCTCAGTGTGCACAATGGTCATCCAGAACTGGGAAGACTTCCTGATGACAGGGTCATTATAAGGCCTCCCCAATAAAAATGCCACTGACCTGTGATTGGAGGGACCATCCCCAGTTACATAGCCTGACTCCTCTGGATCAGGGTCTGACCAATTACAGGGGCAGGGATCTGCCCCATGGCCAATATGCCACAAGAAGCCAAGGTCCATCAAGGAGGTAGGCTGGTAGTGAGCACCATTCCACCTTTGGACCTTGTGAAAGGGGAGGTTCCTGTGAACTTCGACAGTACAGGGACTGCACCAGGCATGGACACCAGCACAATACATGCACTGGACACTTCCTTCTGCTTCAGAGCACAGCTCACAAATCCCCCCCTTAGCCAGCTGCTCCCCTTCCAAAATGATATTTAGATACTCTGCTCTCCAAGGCAGCCACTCTCTGATATAGTCATTTTGACTCTGCAGGTAATTTTTAATGGTGGACCATCCCCACTTCAAAGTACAGACCTTTGTGTGTCTTCTGGACTGGGGGGCATCATCTACATCATTCCAGTCAGAGTCAGGGATGTCAAGAGAGTCATGGAAGTCTGAGATGTTGAGATGTTGGGAGGATGCCTTGGTTCTTGGAGTCCCAGGTGTGGAAGGCTGACTTCTGGATGGGAAGTAGAGGTGCCTAGCATCCACTTCTTTGTGGGTGAGCTTTCCCCTTCTGGTCTTGGTGGGCTGGAAAGTGTACAAAGAACCTCTCCCCAAGGATTTTTGCAGGACTTTGGACCTTTGATGATGCATGTTGAATAACACAGATTTGAAACACAGGGAATACTCTAGATGTACAATTTTCACTTGGAAACTCTGGTTGACACTGGCTAAGGGACTCAGCTAGGTACACTAAGTCTGTAAAAATTTTCCCAAGAGATCCTTTTGTTGGGTAAAAGATGGCCTAGCCAGTCCAAATCTGTTATGGACAGCATCCTTCATGTAGTGAGCAAGGGCTATTCTTTCACCTTTCTCCCATTTTGGGACAGAGTGGTGGAGAAGTTTACCAGCAAGGTAAATCATGGTGCCTGGCTGGTAACCAAAAATGGAGCTGAGATCCAAAACATGAAATTGGGTGTCGTGAGTTCCCAGGCTCACCAGCAAGTCCAGGAGAGAGGGTGCAGAAACCTTGTCCAAATGAGGAGGAGTCTCTTGGTTGACTATGACATCTATGTCAACATAGATGGAAGGCCACTGGGTCCCAGAAGGGGGTTGGGTGACCACCCAGTCTCCCTTGGCTGCAATGGCATCCTTGCCAACTCTAGCCAGATCTGGCAGTACAAGTCCTGAAATGGAGTTTCAGAACTCTTCTGCATAAGAGATTTCATGAAGCCATTCCTTCACAGCAGGGATTTTGAGATTGGAACTTTCATAGATCTTGTCCTGCAACCTCTTTGAGACCATTAGCCTTGCAATCTACACCAGACCATGAGGAGAAGAGCACCAAATGACTCTGCTGGAAAGTTGCAGGAGAGTTCATAAGCCTGCCATGACCAAAGATGGCATCAGCCAATGGGTCCATGTCTCTGCCATCCAGCTCTGGCACATGTCTATGGCCAAACCTCATGCTAGATTCATTTTTCCTCTTGGAGTGCTTCACAAGGCTGCCTTTCAAGGGGAGGTGAATCCTATTGAGATGTTTTTACCAGTGCATTAATATAAATATAAGATATACATGGGGGAAGAGACTGCTTCACCACTCTTTCAGGAGGAATGATGCCTGGTAGATACCAAAGCATCACTTTACCATGGACATCCAAAACAATGGCAGGGTCAGAAATGTGCCCCCATTGGGGATATTGAAAATACTTGGTCTTGTCTGCAGCATTGGGCCTGGGTTCAGCAAACCTATCAATGTCTCACTTGGTTACATCTTTTTCAGGACTCAGACATTGCACTTTGACTGTCTGGAGGGAGACTCACAGGGGTTCAGGATTGCATGGGCAATGACAAGGGCAGACAGCTTGGTTTCATTGGAGGAAATAGATGCAGAAGGAAGGTCTTCTGCAGCCATAACCCTTTGGAGGTTGGTCAATTGGGACATGACTGTCAGTCTATGATATTACATCAAGCAGGGTGTAGCCACCAAGGAGGAAGTAGTTCTCAATACCTTGGCTTCCTAAGGTCTGACTTTTGTAGTACCACAGATGTGGAGAGTTTGCATCCCTGAAGTACAGTTGTCAGGATCCCATCCACCATGGCAGACAGGGCATCAGAGGAGGTTGAGGAGGAATTCATTGCACACTTGTGGGCTCAGGGGTGATGATGATGTAGTGGGATGCAGCAGAGTGTGTAAATTTTTAAGCCATGAAATTGTTATTCAAATGGGTAACTGTGCCTGGTGCCTACTTATTCTATATGGGACATAAGCTTAGGGTTAGGGTTAGGCCCCAGAAATTACAAAAAGTGAAGACAAAAACAAGGCAAGTCAAAACCCTTTCAAGATGAAATGGGGTGATGAGTTGGGAACCAAGTTACAAGTCAAAACAAACAGAACAAAAAAAGAAGTTCCCAGTGGAACAGACTCACTGACAACTGTCCAGGAGGGGCCCTTCCCCCAGAGCAGAAGCAGGTCATCAAGGAAAAAAAATGAAGTGAAAATCAAGAAAAAGGATCCTGTGATTTATTAGGCCAACCTACACTGGCAGGCATGGACCAAATCCCCCCAGACCAACATTTGCTGGCCAACACCAGTTGGCACAGACTAAGTGAAGAAAAAGATAGCAATGTTTTATTTATGAGGCCAGCCTGCACTGGCAGGCATGGACAAAATCCCCCCAGACCAACACCAGTTGGCACAGACTAAGTGAAGAAAAAAAATAGCAACATTTTATATTAGGCCAGCCTACACTTGTAGGCATGGACCAAGTCACTAAGACAAATAATTACTGGCACACTAGTGAGCACAGATATCCAGATAATAAGCCAACTTGCACTAGCAAGTATGGACTATTACTACCCTACACTACAAGATTAACTAACCTACCCCTCATACCAACACATGCACTGGCCAGGTACAGTGTGGATGAAGGGTCACCATGCAGGTATGTGCAGCTGCAGCCTGCAGAAAGCCAGCATGGTGCCTATGGATCAATGGTTAGTCAGAGCACAGCCAGCTGAAGTGCAGTGAGACAATGTGGTCAGTATGTAAGTAGTAACATGGAGGAGCAGGAGGCTTTACCTAGAAGCTGGGCAGGGGGGTGGGATGACATGGTCAGTATGCATATAGTAACACACAGGGGGGAGGGGGGGGCAACAGCTGACCTGGAAGTTGGGTTACATGGTAAGACGACATGGTGAGTATGCACATAGTAACACAAAAGGGGGGGGAACAGCTTACCTGGAAGTGGGGTAGGGTGGTGGGACAATGTGGTCAGTACACATGTAGTAACATGAAGGGGGGGGGGGCAAAAGGCTGACCTGGAAGTTGGGTAATGTGGTGAGATGACACAGTGAGTACACACATAGTAACACAAAAGGGGGGGGGGGTCAATGGCTGACCTGGAAGTGGGGTAGGGTGGTGGGATGACATGGTCAGTATGGACATAGTAACCATAAAGGGGGGGCAAAAGGCTGACCTGGAAGGTGGGTAATGTGGTGAAATGACATGGTCAGTACACACATAGTAACATGAAGGGGTGGGGGGGAATGGCTGACCTGGAAGCTGGGTAGGGTGGTGGCATGACATGGTCAGTATGCATGTAGTAACAAGGCATGGGGGGGAATGGCTGACCTGGAAGTGGGCTGGGGTGGTGAGATGACACAGTCAGTATGCATGTAGTAACACGAAGGGGTAGGGGATCAATGGCTGACCTCAAAGCTGGGTAGGGTGGTGGCACAATGTGGTCAGTACACATGTAGCAACATGGAGGGAGGGGAAAGAACTTACTTACAGGGATTACGAGATGCATGGTGAATGTGTGATGATGGCCATGTCAATGTGGAGGGGGGATGGGAGAGGAAGATGAGGGGGAGAGGACCAAAAATGAAAGGAAGGAGATGTGGGAAAGGGTGGTGTTGATATAATTTCTGTGTTTGGCTATGCTTGACTCACATGTGACTGTGCAAAAAAAGTCGGCTCATGTCTTGTAGTTATGTGGCAACTTTGCCTTTGTTTGACACACATGTGACTGTGAAAAACAAATTGGCTTGGCATGCCAGAGTGAAGGCCATGTGCAAGTCCAACTGTGGCAAATGTTTTGTTTGGCTATGTCTGACTTGCATGTGACTGTGTGAACAAAATTGGCTCATGTCTTCTAGTCACATGGCAACTTTGGCTGTGTTTGACACACATGTGACCATGAAAAACAAATCTGCTTGATGTGCCATAGTACAGGTCACATGGCAACTTTGGCTGTGTTTGACACACATGTGACTGTGAAAAACAAATCTGCTTGATGTGCCATAGTACAGGTCACATGCCATTCCAACTGTGGCACATTGTTTGTTTGGCTATGTTTGACTTGCATGTGGCTGTGTGAAAAAAATTGGCTCATATCTTCTAGTCATGTGGCAACTTTGGCTGTGTTTGAGGTACATGTGACCATGAAAACCAAATCCACTTGCCATGCCATCATAAAGGTCACATGCCATTCCAGCCATGGCAAATTGTGTGTTTGCATATGTCTGACTCACACATGACTGTGCAAAAGAATCAGCTAATGTGGCAACTTTGCCTTTGTTTGACCTACAACTGACTGTGAAAAGCCATAGCAAAGGTCACATGCAATTGCAACCATGGCAAATTTTTTTTACCAAGGTGTGTCATCCACAAACCATTTTTTCCCTTCCATTGCCTCTAAAAAAAAAATCTTCTGAGGTAAGTCATCCACCCCACACATTGTAGAGTTTGTTGTAGTAAGCCCAGGTAGTGGACTTAACACAGAGAAAGAGTGAGTATAACTTCTTCCCAAAAGGGGCTCCTTGAACCAATCACTGATACTAGGGGTGAACAGTGTCAAGCACACTCAGAGATGAAGAGTTTATATGATGGAGGCTGGTGACTCCTAGCTCCCTCCTCATAGTATGTAGTAGTAAAGTGTTGTCCTTTTATTTTTCTCTTGTGCACCCCTTTTATCTCACCCTTGATGCATGTGCTTAGTCAGCCCTTCACCGCCACGAACCTCTGCACCACCCTTCGAAGCCTCGAAGCCCCCCCTTCAAACCCTTCGACACGGTCCTTGAACCTCTCTCGAAACCTCAAGTCCCCCCTTTGAACCCTCGAACCCCATGGTCACAAGTTAATCACACCTACAGTGTCCATTTCAAGACTAACATGCTCCAACTTTGTATGTTGTTTCCCCTCCGTATTTACAGTATATGAACTGATTTTGCCCCACCACCACCACCCTAGTGAAAGTTCCAGGTAAGCCATTCCCCCTGTTTGTGTTACTACATGTGTACTGACTGCATCGTCTCACCACCCCAGCCCACTTCCAGGTCAGCTGTTCCCCCCCATGCCTTCCTGTTACTATGTGCATACTGACTGTGTTGTCTCACCACATTACCCAGGTTCCAGGTAAGCCATTCCCCCCCATTTGTGTTACTACATGCATACTGACCATGTCATCTCACCACCCCAGCCCACTTCCAGGTCAGCCATTCCCCCCACACCTTCCTGTTACTATGTGCATACTGACCATGTTGTCTCACCACATTACCCACCTTCCTGGTCAGCCTTTTGCCCCCCCCCCTTGTGGTTACTACATCTGTACTGACCACATCGTCTCACCACCCCAGCCCAATTCCAGGTCAGCTGTTCCCCCCCACACCTTCTTGTTCCTACACATGTACTGACCATGTTGTCTCACCATGTTACCCAGGTTCCAGGTAAGCCATTCCCCCCCCCCTTTGTGTTACCACATACTTACTGACCGCATTGTCTCACCACCCCAGCCCAATTCCAGGTCAGCCTTTTGCCCCCCCCTTTGTGTTTCTACATGCATACTGACCATGTTGTCCCACCACCCTACCCCAATTCCAGGTCAGCCTTTTGCCCCCCTGCCTTTGTGTTTCTACATGCATACTGACCATGTTGCCCCACCACCCTACCCCACTTCCAGGTAAGCTGTTCCCCCCCCTCATGTTACTACATGTGTACTGATCGTGTCATCTCACCACATTACCCAACTTCCAGGTCAGCCATTTTCCCTCCCCCTTCATGTTAGTACATCCATACTGACCATCTCATCCCACCACCATACCCCACTTCCAGGTCAGCTGTTGCCCTCCCCCCTGCATGTTACTATGTCTGTACTGACTGTGTCATCTCACCACGTTACCCACCTTCCAGGTAAGCTGTTCCCCCCCCCTTCATGTTACTACATGTGTACTGACAGCATCATCTCACCACCCTACCCAGCTTCCAAGTAAGTCCTCCCCCCTCAGTGTTACTACATGTGTACTGACTCCATTGTCTCTCCACCATAGCCCACTTCCAGGTAAGCTGTTGACACCCCCCCCCTGTGTTACTATGTGTGAACTGACTCTGTCATGTCACCACCAGCATATTCACTACCTGGTGAGTTGTTGCTCCCCCTTCCCCTCTGTTTGCTACATATCACTGACTTGTCCTCACTTCATCCTTACCAGATACTTATTCAAACATGGAAAGGACTAGACATTCAGCCAAGAAGGTGACTGGAGGCAAGGCCCCCAGAGTTGGCCTGCAGGCCTTCCACATCAAAAAGGTTAAGGCATCTACTGCCTCCAAGAGGCCATCCCCAAAGCAGAAGCCTAACACCAACACTGTAAGCTGCTAATCATATCTCATACTCTTGTTTATACCTTCCACAGCTCTGTGTTATGTGCAGAGATGGGGCAGACCTCTTGTGGGTCTGTGATGAAAAGTACTGTAGAAGGGTAGTATGTAGTAAATGCCTAGTGGTAGCTGAAGCAGAAAGGGACAACCTAAAAGCAGATAATGTCACTTTTAAGTGTGTCACTTGCCACTGGAAGGAAAACCAAGCAAACCCTCAGCCTTACTTTGTAAGTACACCACCTCCCTGTCATGCACCATTCTTGTCTTTTCCTTTCTCAGACTGCTTACTATACACATTCCTGTTAGTTTTTGGCAAGTCGTTCGTAGTCTTCATTTGCTAATTGACGCCGCCTTTTGTTTACCGTGAGAATCACCTTCCGTTCGTGGGTCTACAAGGCCACCATACTTTGTCATTCACAAACCGTATGTTAGAAAATAATGCGGTATTTATTCTCTTATCAGAATGTCTTACTCTATTAACGCTGTAAGGTCCCATGCTGGGACCGTTTTGTTGTATGACACCGGGTTCAACACCCGTGTCTCACTTTTGTTTCTACTTAGCGTATTTAGTCCCGTACGATAGTAGAACCACCTCAGACGTTTGCCGCTACGCGCGCACGACTGAGTTGTTATATAGTTCTGTTAGGTTATGAGCCCCGCGCTCTAGAAAGCCTACGAAACGTCTCACCTTATTTCTGAAACTTCCGTCGCACTGAAGCTCTGATCCGTATGTCTACCGCCATCCCTATCACCACCGACACCCTTCCGGGCAATGTCCCAAAGCTCGACATCAAGGGTGCAAACTGGGCGATCTTCTCCCTTCACTTCCAAACTGCAGTGGAAGCCAAAGAGTTGTGGTCGCATTTCGATGGCACCTCCCAGTGTCCCGTTGGCCCTACAGTCACCGCGGCCGATGGAACTGAAACTGTGTCACCCCCGGATCCCGATGAGCTTGCTAAGTGGCAGAAAAGCGAAAACATGGCGAAGCATTTACTTACCCAACGAATCCCCGATTCCACTGCTCTTCGAGTGCGCAGCCTTACAACCGTTGCGGCTATGTGGAATGAAATTGTTCGCGAGTATACTGAAAAGGGAGCTTATGCTCAGACGGATCTTCGAACGAAGTTTTTGAGCATGCAGTGCCCTGTCGATGGCGATGTCCGCCAATTCTTGGACGATCTGCGTACGAAGAGAGACGAGTTAGCTGCCATCGGCGTACAGATCGAAGAAAAGGATTATCGATCGACAATTATCCAATCCCTCCCCAAATACCTTGCCAGCTTCGCATCTGGACAACTCGCAACGGCTCGCCTGTACAGTCCCACTCAAACCATCGATCCCGACATCCTCATTTCGCTTATCATCGAAGAATCAGAGCGCCGCAGTCGTAAAGAAACACGAAACCCACGAGCCAAGCAGAAGGCTCACGATGGCAACGAGGCCTTAGCTATGACCCCTGGAAATTTCTCTGGCCTGGGGGCGAGGGAACTGGAAGGATGGTCGTCGCAGAGGAAACTCCACAAGGGGCACCAGCCGGTGCGGCCCGTGCTGGAACTGTGGATCGAGAGAGCATTTTAAAAGTCAATGTCCACAACCTGATAAGTCGGCGAGCTCGAAGCACTAATGATGATGCTAAGAAGGACTCAGCTAACGCAGCTACCTTCGACCCCTGAAGAGGAAGGAGCATTCTCCATAGTCGCTCTGAACGACCTCGATGAACTCCAAATCCCTGACCTGCTCAGCGTCTCCGACAACGACGACAAAGAAAGATTGAAATATATCCCCTCTGACGACGATATGTTCAGTGAAATGGGAGATAATGGAGAAAGCTCACCTCCTAGTGACAATACCTGTCACAGTAATGTCGCCAAACCACCCGTGGAACTGGCTAATCTCGTGCATGATGGACAAATCACCATCCCGACCTGTAGAACTCTACGACTCCGGCTCTACACTGGCACATCTCCCCTTACAAGGATCAGTTCGAATCCCTAACCAGTATCCCGCCTGAGGACATTTCGCAGCTGCCAACAAACAATCTTTTAATGCTACTGCTGTTGGGGATTTGGTTATCGAAGTCCCAAACGGATGCGACACCACCAAGTTAAGACTTACCTGAAGTCTTGTATTCCCCCGCGGTGGGCTACACCTTAGTATCCATTGGACGTCTTGACCAGCTAGGTTATTCTGTTACCTTCGCTGACTGGGACCTGCACTATCCGCAGCCCAGACGACAACGTCATTGGACGCGTGCCAAAGACCCAAGCAGGACTTTATCGCGTCATTCATACCGGCACATATGGCGAAGCAAATGTGGCAACTGAAACCATCACCGTTATGGAGCTTCATCGAAGAATGGGGCATATCTCACCAACCGTCGCTCGTCGCCTGGCTGAGAACGGGCTTGTATCAGGTCTAAAGTTCGATCTGACAAAAGACGAACCGACTTTCTGCGAAGCTTGTGTCTATGCGAAGGCCACCAGGAAACCTATCGCAAAGGAACGTATCAGTGAGCGTGCCGCAGAGTTCGCTGCTGAAGTACACACCGACATTTGGGGACCGGCCCCCATTGAAACGATTGGAGGAAGGCGCTACTACGTTACGTTCACGGATGATAAAACTCGCCTCACGTACCTGCACCTCCTTCGCCAGAAAAGCGAAGCTTTTGCTGCCTACAAAGACTTCGAAGCCTGGTGTCGGACCCAGCATAATGCCGTGGTCAAGGTCTTGCACTCTGATCGCGGCAGTGAATATCTTGGAAAAGAATTCGTCATGCATCTCAAAGCAGCCGGTACCAAACAGAAACTTACCGTTCACGACACTCCGCAGCACAATGGCATCGCTGAGCGTCTCAATCGTACTCTGCTGGAAAAAGTCAGGGCTATGTTACACTGAGAGCGGCTTACCACGTATGCTATGGGGCGAGGCCATTCGCCACGCCGTCTGGTTGAAGAATAGGACACCAACCAAGGCACTCGAGGGCGGAACGCCCCTCGAGGCTGCCACTGGGCAGAAACCCAACCTAAGGCGAGCACACGTGTGGGGATCGCGTGTCTGGGTATGTATCGAAGGGGGCACCAAGCTGGGAGGACGCGTTGCTGAAGGCCGTTGGATGGGTGTGGACGATGACAGCCCGAACGGATGCCGCGTTTACTGGTCCGAGAAACGCTCGGTGACTGTGGAACGGAATGTCTACTGGGACCCATCCCAAGCTGAGCCATTATCTCGCGAGGGGGAGGAAGAAGGTAGTCACTTACCAAACGCGATACTAACGGCTCCTGCTCCCCCTCCAGCAACGACTGCTGCACCCATAACACCCGTCACTCCCATTCCCATCACCCAACCACCGCCAGATGAACCACCCGCAGCAAAACGAATCCGAAAACCCAGCCAACGCGTCGTCGACATCCTCTCAGGGCAGGGCAACGTCGGTCGCCACAACCAACCCACTATACCTCGTGGTGTGCAATTACCGACTAACATTGCCAACTCCGTTCCAATCCCAGAAAGCACCGACCCTCTCGATAACGATAACCTCGCTGCGGTGTACCTCATGACCATTGTCGAAGACCCGGACAACGCCCTGTCCGCTATCGACCTTGCCATGGCAATGGAAGCTGTCACCGCTGAATCCGAGGCCCTAGAACCAACCTCGCTGGCTGAGGCCCGCCGTCGTCCAGACTGGCTGCAATGGGAAGCTGGAATAAGAGAGGAGTTAGCAACGTTACAAGCGGCAGGGACTTGGGAACTTGTCGACGTACCTCATGGCGCCAATATTGTTGGATCAAAGTGGGTGTTTCGTGCTAAGAAAGACGCGGCTGGAAATATCGTACGGTACAAAGCTCGACTCGTCGCCCAAGGTTTCTCACAAGTTGAAGGCGTTGACTACTTCGATACTTTCGCTCCAGTTGCGACACTTGCGTCCATCCGAACCGTCCTCGCTATGGCAGTGCGCCTGAACCTTGAACTTCATCAGATTGATATCAAGGGCGCCTATCTAAACGGTACACTCACTGACGACGAAATAATCTATATGCGTCAGCCTCCAGGCTTCGAGTCCGTTGACCATCCTAACAAGGTATGCCGTCTCCGAAAAACCTTGTACGGACTGAAGCAGAGCGGTCGTCGCTGGTACCAAAAACTGCTGGAAATTCTCGTCAACGAGCTGGGCTTCACCCAGTGTTCTGTCGACCAAGCCGTCTACTTCAAACGACGCTCCCCGATCGGACTTACCATCATTGCTGTCCATGTCGATGATTGCACCATCACCGCAACGTCTCTGAATGAAATAGAGGAGTTCAAACAAAGCATCAGGAAATACGTTGAAATAACTGACCTAGGAGAGCTCCACTGGCTACTCGGTATCGAGGTAACCCGGAACAGAGACGAACGTACCATTTCCTTGTGTCAGCGCCCCTACATCGAATCGATTATACGATGTTTTGGCTTTGACGAACTGAAACCCGTATTGAACCCGATGGAACCTAGTACCAAGCTGCATTCTGGACAGTCGCCGTCAACGGGTGCTGAATATGCTGCTATGCGCCACGTACCGTATCGTGAAGCTGTCGGTTCACTCATGTACGCCTCCCTCGCCACTCGTCCTGATATCTCATATGCTGTGACGACCGTTTCACGATTCTCTGGAAATCCTGGAGTTTCCCACTGGGAAGCCGTCAGAAGAATTTATCGTTATCTCATCAGGACGAAAGGATTAAAACTCACGTACGGAGGAGCACCAAGTGTGCTAACCGGATATGCGGATGCGGATGGAAGTATGGCAGAAGACCGCAGAGCGGTCTCCGGGTACGCTTTTCTAATCGACGGAGGGGCGGTATCGTGGTCCTCTAAACGACAGGAAATTGTCTCGCTCTCAACGACTGAGAGTGAGTACGTGGCAGCTACGCACGCGGCCAAGGAAGCCTTATGGCTTCGGTTGCTCATCGGAGAGCTCTTTACGCCGCTTGCCGAACCCACCACGTTGTTCTCGGATAATCAATCAGCTATCGCGTTAACCAGAGACCATCAGTATCACGCATGTACCAAACATATCGATATCCGTTTCCATTTTATTCGCTGGGTTGTAGAAAACGGCAAGATTCGCCTCATGTATTGTCCAACTGCCGACATGATTGCCGATACCTTAACGAAGGCGTTGCCATCCCCGAAAGTGAAGCACTTTGCCGTCGAACTTGGCCTACGTCCGACTTGAGGGGGAGTGTTAGTTTTTGGCAAGTCGTTCGTAGTCTTCATTTGCTAATTGACGCCGCCTTTTGTTTACCGTGAGAATCACCTTCCGTTCGTGGGTCTACAAGGCCACCGTACTTTGTCATTCACAAACCGTACGTTAGAAAATAATGCGGTATTTATTCTCTTATCAGAATGTCTTACTCTATTAATGCTGTAAGGTCCCATGCTGGGACCGTTTTGTTGTATGACACCGGGTTCAACACCCGTGTCTTGCTTTTGTTTCTACTTAGCGTATTTAGTCCCGTACGATAGTAGAACCACCTCAGACGTTTGCCGCTACGCGCGCACGACTGAGTTGTTATATAGTTCTGTTAATTCCTGCCCAAGACTGTCATCGTCCCTGTTCTTGTGTCCTTTGGACGTCTCACATTACACCTCTGCCCGCCTTAGGGGCAAGTGTATGGACTATACATTTACAACACAGCCATGCTTATGTACACTTTCCTTTTCTTACTTTACCTTTCACTTCTCGCTTCTCAGATCCCGATGGGATCTGGAGGCTTCTCCGCAGTTCAGGTTTGCTTTCCCAGGCATGTGACTCTGTCACATTGCACCTGAGGGATCTCCTGTTTGCACTCACAAACAGTCCAGCACGGTGAGGAGTCATGATGAGTAGGTGTATGTCACCTATGACTCAGTGTGTGTCACTGATGTCACTATGACTCAATACCCTGTGGAGAGATCCTGTTTGCAGCCCCATTCTGTTTGTTGTCTATGCATTCATAGGCATAAGTACCTTGGGTCATCCTGTCGCCTGTGGGGTATATAAACCCCTCAGAATGCGACTAGGATTCCTTGTACTTTTGCTACCAAGCTACCTACTTAGCAAGTTAGGCTTGCCCCTTATAAAGTTCTTGCTTCTCCCTTGTCGCTCAAAGCACTGCTCTACCATCAACCCAGGGCTAGTACCCAAGTTGTATATATGGCAAGACTTATCCTTCCAGTGATCAAGAGGTAGTCAAGGTCATCCCTGTCAACATGTCTCCATACCACTGTCAATATACTTGCAAGAGGTCCGCTACAAGCTGTAGCTCACCTATTGCCTTCCTATTGGTATAGTTAGTCAAAAGGCTAACAGCGCACATCAGGTCATTGCCTTGAACAAGCAACAGTGATCCATGCCACATGACACTCCCCACTTCCACTTATGTTCACAACATGCCAAGGGATTCTACTCTCAAGGACAACCTGTCCTTGCCCACCCTCCTCTTATCCAGGGTACCTTTCAGCATGCCATCTCTGGCCAGGTAGCCTACTGCCCTTGTCCACCTCCATTTGGACAACCTAGAACTTGGCCATCCTCAGGTCAATGTATTGGACTCCTATTTCCAGCCCTACTTCCCTGCAAAAAGCTATCACTTCTCTCACCTGACCTTCAACTTGGCCACTGAGGAGTCTCTGCTGACTTATGAGAGGGCAGCAATGGACCTCACTCATTCCCTCTCATCCTTCTCAAGGTGGTCATTTTCCTCACCACCCATAGTGATGAGGAAAGAGGGGATCTCTTTGCTGGTCATGTTGATGGTAAACCAGTAGCATTCAAGGTCTCTGAGGTAAGTGACCAATCTCCTATTTACCTCCTTACTAACAATGTCCAAGTGCCTCCAAGTACTTTTCAACCCCCTCACCAAAATTGTCCAGGGTGCAAACATAATATTCTATGTCTGTGGCTCTCTTGTTACTGTAAAAGACAGCTTCAATGATTTAAAAGAAGCTGCTCATAAGTGAGTGTTTCCAACATTTTTGGATCTTTTTCTCTAACCTTTTCCAGATTCAAACCAAGACCCATGATCTTGTTTGATGCCCAACACCTGCAGATGGCCAGTACTACCCCTTACCTGCTGAGTCTACTGGACAGTACCATTGTTCAAGGCTTTGATGTCTTCCAAGCAGCCAAGTTTGCCCTCAATGATTGTGCACTGCTTGGGAGGCATTCCAATATCATCATCATGTGGAGGTCTGAAGGGCAAGGTGTACATAAAGTGGAAAAGGTAGTGGTGGAGAAATTGTTGTGGACTGATAAGTTTATCAGACCATGGGGAGAGCATTTGCCAGTTCAATGCCCTCAATGTGGAACCATGCAGAAGTGGGAGTCTGGTTCTGCAGGTAAAACTATTACCTATGAGTGCAGGTATGCTCAGTGTGGGTTTGAAAAAGGGCCTAACAAGACTTCCCTCCCACCCAAGAAATTTATTTACTCCATTCCTCCTCGTGCCATATCTTTAACACAGGGGAAAAAAGGAACATCTTCCTGGTTACAACTTACCCTTTATAAAAATACCTGTAACCTTGTAAATACCCCAGTTTTATGTTAGCCAGCATTACAAATCCTTCATGAGTTTCCAAAATATCTTAACTACCTCCATCCCTACAATAATAAAGTTGGTGTATCATAAACTGATAACAAGGTCATCAGATAGTCAACTTTCCAAGAGGTTGATTAATCAGATCCTCCCCCTACTAGGCTTGGCTGAATTGACACTTAGGACATGGGTTGTCCCCCCAGTGAGGGTGGCCAATGCCACTCTCAGGACAAGGGCCATTTTCCCAGGAGCCACTGTCAGGATGTGGGCCATCCCCCCAATGAGGCCAGCTACCCCTACACCCAGGACATGGGTCATCCCCCCAGTGAGGCTGGCCAACCCCACTCTCAGGACATGAGTCATCCCCCCACCTAATCCCCCTTTCAAGAGGTTGTGGCAACCCCCAGGTAGGTCAGCCTATGCCACTTTCAGGGAGGTGGGTCATCTCCCAGCCAGATCAGCCTATCCCACTCTCAGTAGGGTGGGCCAGCCAGATCAGCCTATCCCACTCTCAGTAGGGTGGGCCATGCCCCAGCCAGGTTGGCCTATCCCACTTTTTTTTTTTTTTGGGGGGGGGGGGGTGGGCCATCTCCCAGCTGGGTTGGCTGATCCCCTTTCAGGGGGGGGACCATCCTCCTCCTAGGATGGCCTATCCCCTTTCAGGGGGGTGGGCCATCTCCCAGCCAGGTCAGCTTATCCCCCTTTCAGGGCATCAGCCAAACCCATCTCAAGGTTGGTTGGCTGACATCGGCTAATCCCACTTTTAGGTGAAAATGTACATGTCAGGTGTCCCACTTTCAGGACTATGGTTGACTAAACTATGTGGAGGCATGGACCAACCTCAAGGACATTGAGATAGTTGGTGTGGTGATGTATGTTGGACAGGACCCTGCAGGATGTCAAACATCTAGCATATTCAGAGGTTCCAAAGTGATAAGAGATTTCATCAATGAAAAAGCCATTGACATTCAGGGACTCATGGATAAGTATATGGCAATTTTCAAGCAAGCTGTATATGTTGTCCATGTTTTGTTCAACCTCAATACATTTTGTAGGTGTCTATGGAATGGTGATGGTATGGAGGCTAGGTTGGTCAGCACCAGTTCTGCTGGTGATGTGGCCACTGTGCTGGAACTATGTTGTTATATAAAGGAGACACCAAGAGACTGCAACTGTGATGAAGGAGAAGTTATTGGCTGCCCTGAGGGATATACACAGTAAGTATTTCTTATGCTGTCCATGCACTTATTATAATTGTGCTATTCAGTAACACAAGGTATTGAAGTCAGTGATCCCCAGAAAGTTGCTTGGAACCAGCTCCTGGAACTTATGCAGAAGTATCATCTTACCATCATCAACTGGCCTTATGGTGTATCTCCTCCAGGTCCTGGTTTTGACCATAAGAAACTTAAGGCTGGTCCTCTTCATCAACTCATAGTACCCTACCTTTGGAGAAAGTTGGGACACATGTATGATGGACACACTGATGACAAGGAGGAACAGGACAGTTTAGGTGATGTGCCTGAAATTGAGATCAAATGTTGGAACCAAGGTACACTTTATTGCATCTGTGCAACCACATTCTGAAGTTCTTTGCAGATATCATTGACATTTCAGATGTAAGCCCTTTGAAGGGTGACATTCCTCTTGTCAAGACTGCCAATGGAACTATCTTGTGGAAGGTCTCTGATGACCCAGAGTGGCAGAAATCTTGCCAAGAAGAGGATTGCCAGCAGCAAAGCACTGAGGTCCAGTGACAGTGACAACTTCCTTTTCCCTCATGCAAGTGACCTTGCATGGAGGTGTTGAATGATGATGATACCATTCCTCAAGTAAGCTTTACTCTTCACTCAACCTCTAGTATATGCTGACATTTACAAGGTTCTGCAGCCTGGCCACCCTAAGGCACCACATGATGAAGGCTGGAATACCTGCCCTATTGTATGGGATTCCCATTGCAGCACATCTGCAATTCCAAGCCACCCCCACACTTGAGAGCCTGGCCCATCCAACCTCCCCTGCACTGGCTCTGTGATACTAGGTAGGGATTAGTTTCTGTGTGTCTGATAACAGCATTGATGGAGTGTTGTGCAGAACCTTCAACATGATATGCTCCCAGGTCATGTGCCCATGTGGGAGCCCAGCCCATCCCAATTTCCCAGCCAACATGAAGTGAGAGTTTGTTTCTCTTCCCTGAGTAGCAAGACCAACAAAAAATGCTATAGGATTCTGGGAATGACTGTGTGAACTATCACAAACCTGGTCCATCTAATATTCCTTACAATGTAAGTAGTTCAATTTTACATGCACAAGGTTTCCTGTTTGACTCGGTTTCTGTCTAGGCATTACCACCTGCCCACCACCACTTCCCACCATTTTGTCAAGGCCATCCTCGCATTCCTTCTCGCTCTGACCCTCATCTCTACTACAATGGTCAGTATATTAATGACTACTATCCCCCAGCACAGCCTGCTGCACCCCAATGGGTTAACAGGGGTAGTGCTACACCACAGTATGAAGATGACTTCAATGGGGACTACATAGATGACTATTTCTAGTTCCTTCATATCAATATATTTTTTGTCAGTGATCATCAAGTTTTTTCTGAGTCTGTAAGGAGTTTCTAAGATAGGGAACATGTGGATTCCATGAAATGCCTCCAGGTGTGGCACAACTGTGACACTGGATGAGTGCCTGCCAACATGGCAGTTTTGATGCCAGTAAGATATACTATGGCCCATTTACAAAATGCAAAATATAACACAACACCATTTGATTTGAGCTGCATGATTGCACATACAGAAGGTTATACTGCAACCTGCCAAGAGGACTGCATGCTTGATTAACAAAATGAAATATTTTTGTGCAGTAGTAGGAGCCATTTCAATGTTTCAAGGGGGCTAATTTCAGAGTAATTCATCAGGGCTGATTCAAGTCATACCAGATAAATCTTGGCTGGATGTGACTGTTGGCATCTGTTGACATCAGGGTCTGTATACCTCCTGCCTCCATCCCCCATTCCTCTTTCCATGGTGCCTGGTGTACCTTTACTTTCCTATATCTATACCATGATGAATTTGAATTTTGGGATGATGTGTTTAACCAAAATTTTCATGTGGCTGGTTCATTTTTTGAACCTCCAAGAATATAATGTTGGTGATATGCTGTGTCTATTTTGGATGCCCACTGTTGTAGATGCCTGTCCATGCTGTGAAATCATGTGTATTGTAAAGCTCATGCAGCAAGCTATACAAGTAGTATGTGAACAATATTAGTTAGAATATCCCTCTACTACAGGCTTCCACCATTCCCATATCAGCAGATCCAACAAGGTCTTCATCATGTTCCACTGATAATTCTGCCATATGGGGGAGTGGGTATCAGTTGCCAAGAGTGGGTTACACCCATATTATGCATGGAGGGGATGGTAATAGTTGCCTCCATGGTAGGCATAATCCATGCCACTGGTTTGATGAATGAGATGAGAGGTATATATATATGTATGCAGTCAATCCTGTGGGACATTTCCAAATGTTGAAAGTGTATCAAAAAAAGTATTGATTATGGTTGAAAGCATGTTGTGGGATATCCCACCCAGTTAAGAGGTTCCAAGAGGATGTCCATTCAGACCCTGTAAGGCCATCATAGCACATGCCAATGGTATTCAGAGGTAGATGTGGGATGGAGCATCTGTGGCTATCATGGGATGTCCAAATGGCCTTTCAAATTGAAGGCAGGGTGCACCACCACAGCTTATGGGGCTGTGATGTGACACACTATTGGCCCTCAGTAATGCAAGTGGAATTGCACATCATAACCCCTTTGGCTATTAAGGGACAGCCCATTGGTCCTCAGTAGTGAAGGTGGGATTGCACATCACAGCCCTTTTGGTGATGAAGGGACTTTTGGACTGAAAATACTGGCCAGACCAGGGATCAAACCTGGGTCTTCCCACTAGTGCTGGGGTGCCTTACCACTAGGCCACCCAGCCATCCCTTACTAGCCTAGAGTGTGGATTCTCATTCCAACACTTCCCTCTGAAGCCACACTCACCCCCTCCATCCTTGGGTAATGGGTTCATTACAGCTCTCCACAGCTGTCCCACCCACAGACTGCCCCAAGATGAGTGGCTTATTGTGTGCTTCCAGCAGGGACCAGTTTCCAGCGCCATCAGGGCTCATAACCTTTTGGACTGAAAATACTGGCCAGACCAGGGATCAAACCTGGGTCTTCCCACTAGCACTGGGGTGCCTTACCACTAGGCCACCTAGCCATCCCTTACTAGCCTAGAGTGTGGATTCTCATTCCAACAGGGACATCCCATTGGCTCTCAGTGGGACAGGTGGGATTCCCCATAATAGTCCATTGGGCTGTTAAGGGACATCCCATTGGCCCACAGTGGTACAGGTTGGGTTGCCCTTCATAGCTCCTTTGGCTAATTAGGGATATCCCATTGGTCCTCATCAGTGGTAGTGGGATTGCCCATCATAGCCGCTGTGGCTATTAAGGAATGTCCCATTGACCCTCAGTGGTGAAAGTGGGGTAGCCCACCACAACCCCTTTGGCTAGGGAGGGACACCCCATTGGCCTCATACTGCAAGCTATTGCCAAAGGGGGTTAAAAGAATTGAAGGAAGAAATACTCTTTGATGTAAGATGGTTTTCACCAAATTAATCTCCAATTTTCTGTATTCTTCTCTGCTCATAAATGTCAAATGATGGTAACAGCCATTGGGTTCTGCTCTGATTGGCATTAGCATCAATTCCTTTTTGTTTGGAAAGATGTGAAAGGAAAACAATATATTAGTTTTGCATTCTTTCTTGCAAACCATCCACAATAACACAGTATCTCTTTCTCCAAGTTTTTTCATCATGTTTCCTGAAGAAAAATTGACAACTGCTGGGAGTTTCCTTGGTGATGCAGGGGGGATTGCCCCATCACATTGCCTTTGCCTAATGAGAGGCATCCCATTGGCCCTCAGTGGTGGAGGGAGGATTAACCATTACAGTTCCTTTGGCTATTATGGGAGATCCCATTGGCCCTCAGCAGTGGAGGTGGGATTTCCCACCATAGCCCATTTGGTATTAAGGGATATCCCATTGGCCCTCTGTCACTGCAAGCATTTCCCAATTTTTCTTCAGAAAATATACTGAAAAAATGGAGAGAAGAGATACTCTTTTATGTTGGATAATTTGTTGGAAAAAATGCAAATATAATTTTCTCTTTTCTGTGCAGAAACATGGATTAATGGTAGTGCCCATTAGCTTCTACTCTAAGTGGTATTAGCATCAATTCATGTTTTTTGGAAGGAAATAAAACATTATTTCTGCATTTTTTCTTTCCAAACATCCAAAATAAAAGAGTATCTCTTTCCTCCATTTTTTCAGAATATTTTCTAAAGAAACATTGTGAAATGCTTGCAGTGTGTGGTGCAGGTGGGATTGCCCTTCATAGCCCCATTGGCCCTCAGTGGTGCAGGTGGGATTCCCCTTCATAGCTCCTTTGGCTCTTAAGGGATATCCCATTGGCCCTCTGTGGTGCAGGTGGGATTGCCCTTCATGGTGTCATTGGGATTGCCCATCATAGCTCTCTTGGCTTCCTTGGGAAATCCCAATCTCCTTTGGAGGTGTAGCCAGAATGTTCCATAATAGCCAGTTTGGCCATTATAGTACATTGCACTTGAATATTGAGGTGCAAGTGGCACATCTCACAACTGACTCAGGGTAAGGGAATGCCAAGAAGGTCAACTTTGTCTGATTGCATCATTTCAGACCAACTGGTGACACTATGAGCATCATCCAATCCCATGGATCTTTTGTCAAAGAGACACTGATCATCTTCATGCTGTGTTGTGTGTTTGGTGGGGGGGTCTGATATCTGCATGCCTTTCCACTTTGCTATGGTGATTTGTTTGTTATGTTGCAACATACATCCAACCTTTCTCTTGTTTCATCTAGAAGTTCTTGGGACAGAGGCTGACCATATTCTCATCTTACCACTTTCCCATGAGATTTACTTTCTAATGACCACCTGGCACCTGGAAGATGAGGAATGTTGTGTTTGAGCCTTCCTGGTGATTATTATGAAGGGGTTGCAAAGGCTTGGTCTTCCAAATCTTTCTGCCAGTTCCCCATATATATTGAGCCAGTCACATGGCCTGATTGATGCAGCCAGAATTTTTGTGTCAATATGGCACACATTTTGTGTGATGGATCCCTGACACCTTAGGCAGTTATGGGTTTTCCCAATTCAATTTATTCAATTTCAAATATAGGGCAGGGCACATGGGAAATCCCACCATCTCTGGGCCTAGGACCACATGCCCTTCTCTGGGACATGGGGGAATGCCCCTGGGATGACCTTGGTCTGAGAGGCATTTAGCTGGAATGATTTGTAAAATATATTCAGCCTAAATGCTTACAGGAAATGGTTACCTGAAGTGCTTTACACAGAGCATCATCTCCCAGTCACAAAGCAAGCACTCACAGCCTGCTGAGTGCAAAGCTACTGCCCTCCCTGAAAGTAATCATTTGACTCCACAGTTAGCTTCCAAACCCTGCATACCATCACAGGTGTCATCACACACCTACTGTCCATCCATAGCTTTGGTCTCATCAGAAGAAAGCCACATTGGCATATCAGCATCACTCCAGGGTCATCATGTCAGTGCTGGGGCAGCTTCCAAGAAAAAACACCAATCTGCAACACCAAGTGAAGACTTAGAACTTACTGTGGCCTTGGATACAAGTGAACTGGGCTTGAAGTCAGTTGATGAGGCTGTTGAAGGTAGCAATGGCTCTGGAATGGATAGAGAGGAGTGGGAAGAAGAACTCAACTCTACCTTGGTGGGCTATGGTGAGATTTGCAGCTGGACAGTCTTCCATGATCAAATAAAAGAAGATCTAAAGTACAAGTCATTACCACTCTCTGATGTCAACCAACTCATGATTTTCTCAAATTTTGCAACACTTTGACTCAAAGGAGCATCCCATATGGCTGCCAGTTTTGATGTTGCATGACAATGGCACACTGGCAAGGGATCAGGTGCATGGTGTGCTTGTCATATCCATATGCTTGCCCACCACTATCACCTCTTCAAGCAGCTGCCACAAGAAAAGAGGGGTGGTCAGAAGAATGCCCAATCATTCCTTCATGATGAATCAGTTCAAACTTGCTGCCAGACATAGTTATCAAACCAACCCACTGGCCAGGTCACTCCACATGCTTTCCAGGAGGCTATTGGATCAACAATCTTCCCTGAGCTTGGGATCTTGCCAAAGCATCCAATTAGTGAATGGACAGCCAGATGATGGTTGATCAAACTTGGTTGGCAACATACCACTGTCCACAAAGGGGTTTACATGGATGGCCATGAATGGGAAGATGTGGTGAAGTATTGCAACTGTCATGACCATGCCTCTGCTCTAGCCTGACCCACATCACCACTGACCATTCTGACCCTAGTGAACCTTCCCCTCATGTCACTGGTCCCTCTCTGCTCTGCTCTGACCCTGTCTGCTCACTGAAGAATCAGAAAAATAGATACTGAGGAGAGTGGTGATGATCTGAGAGGAGGAGAGATCTTCCAAAGGGGCTTCTAAAGCCTGGGGAGAGATGCTGTCTGGGGAATGTCTGATGCTGTCTGAGACTGTCTAGACACAGAAAAAGGCCACACTCAGCCTTCTCGAACTCGAACTCTTAACTCGTAACTCAGTACTTCATTGTTTTTTTTTTGTAAGTAAGTACAATGAAGTGTAAGTGCGCGCGGGCTTATGTAAGCTACCTCACGTGCCTAAACTTGAAGCTAAGAGAAGTCTAAGGTAAAAGAACAAAAACAAAACAAAACAAAACAAAAGAGTAAAGTAAAAGTAAAAGTAAAAGCTATAAAACAAAAGGAATATCATAGTGGGGAGTACTCACTCCCTACATCACTCTAATACTCATCCAATGCTTTCCCAACCTTGCTTGCTGTCAGACCCCATCAGTACCTGTTGGCATTGGTCAGTGGCACTACATGACCACCTAGGGGTCATCTTCCTTTTGGGTCAATAGTCCATGCCAGGCACAGCTACTGCACCACTGAAGAATCTGAAAAAGAAGTGCTGAGGAGGGAGTCAATGATCTGAAGGGGGAGAACTTCCAAGGGGCTCCTATAGCCTGGAAGGAATTGCTGTCTGAGGAGGAATGTCCAAGGCTGTCTGGGACAGTCTGAACACTGAAGAAGGCCACTTGAAACCTTCTTGAACTCAAACTCAAACTCATAACTCTTGGAACTCATTGTTTTTTTTGTAAGTAGGTACAGTGCAGTGTAAGTGCACAAGTGGCTTATACAAGCCACATCACATGTCTAGACTTGAAATACTAAGTAAAGTCTAAGGTAAATGAACAGAAACAAAAATAAAAAATAAAGGAATCTCCTAGTAGGGAGTACCCTCTCCCTACACTGCATGGCATGGTGCAGGGTCACTTCCACTTTAGGCTTTTGGCCTGCCTCTTGATTGGCTATCAGTGAGCACTCCAAAGTCACTCTGTTCTGTACCTTTCCCATTAGATACTTTTCTTTATCTTGTCCCTCACCTCCACATGCTTACAGTCTTCCTGAAGTTTTCTGACATCTCTGTCCCTTGAAAATTTACTGTACTCTGTATGTTAGTCCCAACATTCCAATACTGTACCACCTTGATGGCACATGTACCATATCAAAGCCCACCACACTCAGCAGTGTTCCCTCAGTACAAATATCACCTCAGTTCTCCTCCTCTGTGGTCTTCAACCAGCCTCTCTGCTTTCTGTTGGATCACCCCTGACCATCCTCTATCTCTGAAATCTGAGGGCTGGGCTCATACACAGGGGCAGTGCACAAGCTGAACCCAACACCCTCTCCCAAATCTCTGTCATGACCATTGGCCACCCTTTGGCCATCATTGCTCTCTGTCAGCCCTCGTCAGCCAACTGTCAGTCAACATTAGCCTACCTTTGTACATGTCCCCTGGCCTCTGTGAGTGTTGGAGACTGTTGGAGTGGGCCCAGACTTAACAGCAATGAGGTTTATCTGCCAAAAATGCTCAAGTTTGAACATTGTATGGTCCACTTTGAAGGGCCCAAGCTCACCCATATTGAACCTGAAGGTATCATCAGTGGTGTAGAGCACCAGCTCAAAGTAAATTACCATGATGAGTGTTGTTTCCATGCAAATGACAGCACCAGTAGTGCATGGTATGGCTAAGTGTCATCTATTTAACAACTACTAATCTGCTCTTCAGGCTCTGTCTGGAAGAATGAATTTTGGGGAAGAAAGGGAGAGGGCAACTAATCCATGTGTCTGACTTCATCAATGAGGAAGATGGCCACCTTGTCTCACATGGTGCAGATGGGGAGGTTACTAAAGATGCATGCAAGATCATTTATCCAGGTACAAACAGGGATGCATGGTGGACTCACAATGATTTGCTTCAGCAGGTGAAGTATGCTATCCAGATACATGAGGAGGTGAATGGACCTGGTGTGCAAGCATTATTTATATTTGACAACTCTTCTGCACATGCCACATTGCCACCAGATGCTCTGCATGCATTTGATATGAACAAATCAGATGGTGGTAAGCAAAGAAAACAGCATGACACCACTATCCCTCAGTCAAATCCTGATCCAATGAAATGGGGTATCCCACAGAAGATGTCCATGGCATCTAAGTGGGGAACCAAAGGGCCTTCAATCAGTACTTGAGGAATGTGGTTTCAATGTTCCAGGATTGCATACAAAATGTTCTCCTGTCTGCCCTCTTGAAAGTTGTGGCTGTTGCATGGCACAGTTGCTGAGTCAGCAAGATGACTTCCACAACCAAACATCAATGCTAGAGCAACTTATTCAGGGCACAGGGCATGAATGCCTGTTTTTGCCAAAGTTTCATTGCAAACTGAACCCTATAGAAATGGTATGTCAACTATCTACTAATTTCTTGCACTGATCTTTATCCTGCTTCTAGTATTGGGGGTGGTGCAAGTACCAGTATCACCACAAAATGAAACCAAACTTTATGGTGGCCAAGAAAGTCATAAATGAGACCCTTGATGAATGTCCTGTTGAGGTGATTCAGTGGTTCATCAATCATTCACACCAGTTCTTGAGTGCATACAGGCTAGGGCTCACTGGGAGGGCTGCTGGATGGGCAGTGCAAAAGTATAGACAACATTGGAAGATCTCATAGCATGCTTTGATGGCAATAGAAGCTGTCTTCAATGCATAATGTATGTACCTACTGTAAATTGGAAACCCATTGTATGAGAGTCAATGAAATTCTGTAAATTTTTGGCCAGACCAAAAAACCTACAGGAACATCTTGGAAAGGGTGTTTTTAGACATATTTTGACTGAGTGATTCCATATCTGAGCTTAGTTTGGCTTTAAATTCTGTTGTTCTACCACTACCAAATTGGTGGACTTTGCTTGTCCACAACTGTATTGCTGGTCCACACTGCATGCATGAGAATGAAAACAGCCTCTTACACAAATCAATTTGGAACAACAACATTCACTCATATACTGTGAAGTTCAAAAAACAAAGCTAGCTTCAAATTTTGCAAAATTTTCAACAAAGAATTCCACAAAGACAACATGAATAACCATCCTGGAAATTATTGTGAAATGCTGTATTGAGAGGGAACTGAAGGGCATTACAGTCACCTCAGTCAACCATTCCTACTTAGCATCTTTGCTGGGTGCAACAGTGAGAGTCAGATGAATACAAGGGAAACAGTATCTTACACAGCTGGTTCTCCTTTACAATATGCACAAGGGTAGAGCATAAAAAGTCCACATTGTCACTATGCTTCTCAAAGGCTTTTTGGATAGATTCATTGACTTTAGCATGGATACCTGAACTTAGATATTCTTCCACAGCCAAAGTCAGGATCTCCTGCACACTATTCCTTTCATTTTGCACCTGCAACAGGAAGTATAAGTAATCAAACACAAGTAAAGCGCCTGCAATCATGAGCTAGGATATCCCATCTGAATCATCAAAACATTAGATTCACCAAGGCCATTCTCAGCAATATACTGCCTTGAATATTGCATTGAGGTAGACAATGTAGGCATTTCAAGGGGTTCAGAAGGATGGTGAATGGCAGGCTATGATATTTCAAGTACATTTTAAACAATCAGTTTGTTCAGGAAGAAGCAAGATGGGAATGAAACTCACAACCTGATGGGTTTACCATAAAGACCATAGTATATGATGTGGGTTAGAAAACAAAGACCACAAACCAACTGCAAGGATTGTTGAGAACTAATGCTGGATAAAGTCGAATGAAACCTCACATCCTATACAAATATATCAGTAGTGATGAATAGTCCAGAGTAGCAATCATTACTAACATGCTGACAAGTGTCATGGAGATTTGAGCTCTGAAGTGAAACACAACAGCAAAACACATACATCCTAAGAGATGGTAATAAGAATAATGCACATATGAGAATAATAATCAACCTCACCACCTATGTTGCATTAAAATGATGCAAAAGACTGAAACATCATACATAACTCACTGCCTATTATTCAAAGCAGTACAGAGTGATAGAAAACATGGTCAGCAGCCTGCAGCACCACCTGCCATGACACCACTCACAGACTATCAGCCCAAGTGGATTGTGGCAGCAATGAACATAGTCAGCATACCACCACTGCATTCCATGACTCCACTCACATCCTATGAACTCAAGTGCAATGAGGTGGCAGTGTACATAGTCAGTATAGTTCCACCACCACCCACTATGACTCCACTCACAAACTATGAACTCAAGTTCAATGGGGGGGAATGAACATGATTAGCATGCACCCACAACCACCAGCCATGACTCCATTCACCTCCTATGAACTCAAGTGTAACAGAGAGGAGAAAATGGTCAGTGTGCATCCACCACCTCAAGCCAATGTCATGACTCCACTCACATACTATGGACCCAAGTGCAACAGGGAGGCAGTGGGGATGGTCAGCTTGCATCCACCACCACCTTCCATGACTCTGCTTACATACTGACCAAAGTGCAACAGGGAGGAAGTGAACATGGTCAGCATCCATGTACCACCACCTGCCATAACTCCACTGACATTCTATGGATCCAAGTACAATAGGCAGGCAGTGAACATGGTGAGCACACATCTGCCACCAGTAATGACTCCACTGACTTTCTATGAGCCCAAGTACAACAGGGAAGCAGTGAATATGGTGAGAATGCATCCACCACCCCCTGCAATAACTCCACTCACATCCTGTGGACCAAAGTACAATAGGTATGCAGTGACCATGGTCAGCATGCAGCCACCAGCACCTGATATGACCTCTACTCACATACTATGAACCCAAGTGCAACAACAAGGAGGCAGTGAACACAGTCAGCATATATCCTCCTCCACCTGCTAAGACTCCACTCACTTCCTATGTACCCAAATACAAGAGGGAGGACAGTGAACATGGTCAGCATGCATCCACCATCACCTGCCATAGGTCCACTCACAAACTATGAACCCAAGTCCAACAGAGGGGAGGAGAGCATGGTCAGCATGTATCCACCACCACCTCCCATGACTCCACTCACATACTATAAACCAAGTGCAACATGGAAGTAGTGAATATGGTCAGCATGCATCCAACACCACTACCTGCCATGACTCTGCTCACAAACTATGAACCCAAGTCCAACAGGAAGGCAGTGAACATGGTCAGCATACAGTCACCATCACTTGCCATCCTACTCACTGGCTATGACCCCCAAGTACAATGGGGAGGCAGTGAACATGGTTAGCATGCATCCACCACCACCTGCTGTGACTCCACATACAACCTACAGTCCCAGTACAACAGAGAGGCAGTGAACAAGGTTAACATGCATGTGCAACCACCTATCATGACTCCACTCACATCCTGTAGACCAAAGTACAACAGAGAGGCAGTAATATGGTCAGCATGCATCCAGCACCACTGGCTATGACACCCACAGGCTATGACCCCAAGTGCAACAGAGAGGAAGTGAACATGGTCATTGGTCAGTATGCACCCACCACCACCTTACATGGTTCTACTCACATCCTTGGATCCAGGTGCAACACGGAGCAGTGAACATGGTCAGCAAGCATCCATCATGACCTGGAATGACTCCACTCACAAACTATGCACCCAAGTGCAACAGGCAGCATTGAACATGGTCAGCATGCATTCACTTCACCCACCATGACTCTACTCACTTCCTATGAACCCAGGTACAACAGGGAGGAAGTGAACATGGTCAGGGTGTATCCATTACAGGCACTGTCCATGACTCCACTCACTTCCTATGAGCCAAAGTGCCACAGGGAGGCAGGCAACATGGTCAGTATGCATCCACCACCACCTGCCATGACACTCACAGGCTAGGACCCCATGTGCAACAGGGAGGAAGCAAACATGATCATTGGTCAGTGTGTATCCATCACCATCTGCCATGACTCCACACACTGCCTATGAACCCAAGTACAACAGGAGAGCAGTGAACATGGTCAGCACACTTTCATCACCACCTACAATGACTCCACTCACATCCTGTGGACCCAAGTACAACAGGAAGGCAGTGAACATGGTCAGCATGCATCCACCACCACTTGCCATGGCCCCACTCACTGGCTATTGACCCAAGTGCAACAGGGAGTCAGTGCAAATGGTCAGCATGCATTGACCACCACCTGCTATGACTCCACTCACATACTATGAACCCAGGTGCAACAGGGTCAGTGAACATGGTCAGCATGTATCCACAACCACCTGTCATGACTCCCTCACTGGCTATGAACCAAATGCAACAGGGAGACAGTGAAATGGTCAACATGCATCCATCCCACCTGTCATGACTCCACTCACATACTATGAACCCATATGCAATAGAGGCAGTGAACATGGTCAGCATGCATCCACACCTTCCATGACTCCACTCACTTCCTATGAACCCAAGTACAATAAGGAGGCAGTGCACATGGTCAGCATGCATCCACCATCACCTTCCATGACTCCACTCACTGACTATGAACCAAATACAATAGGAAGGCAGTGCACATGGTCACCATGCATCCACTGTCACCTTCCATGACTCTACTTACTGACTATGAACCCGAGCACAATAGGGAGGCAGCAAACATGGTTAGCATGCTTTCACCCCACCTGCTGTGACCCTGCTCACAAACTATACCCCCAAGTGCAACAGAGAGGAATATGGTCAGTATTGCAACCACCACCCCCTCCAATGACTCCACTCACTTCCTATGAACCAAGTACAACAGGGAGGCAGTGAACATGATCAGCATACATCCACCACCAGCTGCCATGACCCCACTTACCAACTACAGACCCAAGTTCAACAGGGATGGAGTAACATGGTCAGCATGCATCCACCACCACCAGCCATTTATCCCATGACCCCACTCACATCCTATGGACCCAAGTGCAAAAGGGAGGCAGTAAACATGGTCACATTGCATTCACCACCACTTCCATGACTGCACTCACAAACTATAGACCAAAGTGCAACAGTGAGTGAACATAGTCAGCAAACATCCACCACCACCTGCCATGGCACTCACAAGCTATGAACCCAAATGCAACAGGGCAGAAGTGAACATAATCAACATGCATGCAACACCACCTGCCATCATCCCACCCACCCCCTATAAACCCAAGTACAATAGAGAGGCAGTGAACAAGGTCAGCATGTATTTGGCACCACCTCCCATGGCCCCACCCACCTGCTATGGACCCAAGTGCAACAGAGAGACAGTGAACATAGTCAGCATAGATCTACCACCACCCTCAATGCCTCCACTCACTAACTATGAACCCCCATGCAACAAGGACATAGCAGTGAACATGGTCAGCATGCACCTACCATCACCAACTGTGACTCCACTCACCAGCTACAAACCCCCATGCAACAAGGATCCAGCAGTGAACATGGTCAGCATGCATCCACCATCACAGGTTGTAGATTCACTTACATCCTATCAAACCAGGCAAGATTGAAATGTGAAAGCTACATTCAGCTTGAATGACCCAGAAATGCTTTCAATCCCACATACTCTCTATCACCTAATTAGCATCTTATTGATACAATTACCCCATTCCTCACATGTGGAAACCATCTTGCAAGGTAGTATGCAAGAGATCCAGGTTGAATCTTGTAACTCTGCTTTTGCAAGCCCCTCTTCAAAGACCTTCCATGTATTAGTATGCTTTGGATGTTCACAATTATCACTTACTTCATTATAGCAAATTCCATACACAGCTCCAAATTGGACTGTTGTGTTGATATGAGGAGCTGTTGCAATCCTTCCCCCTTCAAAGCATTCATTGTGCATGTTAGGAGGGGTGCACACTCAGCACCCTCTTCTCGCATTCCTGCAGTGATGTCTCATGAGTTTTCCTTGCAGGAAGATATCAGGCACCAACCAGTGAGTGACAAATAGTCATGGGGTGGAAACCTGGTATTCCCCAACCAATCCTTAATCTTTGCAATTTTATTGCCCAAAATTTCTGTTTGCAACTTCACAGTCCTTTCTTCATCATCTACAGTCAACCCTTGGTCCTCAAGCTCCTCAAAAGCCTCAAGCTCCAAGGCATCTGCCTTTGTTGCCAATAAAATCACAGGCACTGTCACAACACCTAAATTCACACAATCATGCAGGATGAGTATGCACATACCATGCCCTGTGTCACACTCATTAAAAAATTTCTTTTCAGCAGCCATCACCATCCTATGACTCTGATTCAAAGGAACGCAAAACCTATATCAATGACAGAACCAGATCAGTATGCACATAGTGTCAATCACAATTATTACCAAATGGCATGGATTCTCTTGTCCAGCTTGGTTGTCTTAGCATGCTCTCTCAGCAAATTCCTTCATCATGTTGAACTGCTCTTCACTTCCAGCCTCAAATCCACATGAGTCATGGAACATGAATCCTGGATTGCTCTGGAAGACTAGCTCGTCCTCGATATTGTGGTGGCCTCGCTAGATACCTTCAACATTAGTATATCATATAAACTCATAGGGTAACCTCACCATTAGTGAACCCCGCACTACAGCAGCATCCACCTGAATATAGCCAAATATGTGATTAATCTCAAGAAAACACTCAACAACATATATACCTTCTCTCCTTTTCCATTGAAGATTTCTGGTTGATCTGTTGTGTTACAAACCCTTTGCAAGAGTGTTTTTTTACCTGCATTTGCCCTCCCCATGACAAGAATACGAAAACGATGGATGCGATCGACGTGCGTTTTAGCTTTCTCAGGATCTAAGTGATAGGGAGGGTGTGAAGAAGGAGACCCTAGTTGTTAACGTCATCAAACTTATCCTGTTCATCATAAGTAGAACACTTACCCAAGGGTACTTCTTCAACTTGTGCATGTACGGGAACATCCACATTGCCTTCGAAACAGTGTGGACCCGCAAGTTGAACATCGGTAAGTGCAGGAAGTGAGAGCGCCTGTACCGGTTGGCAGACAACCTAGCCAGATAGTAACTCAGTACACCAAAGCACACAATAATACCTGTAACCACCTTGACTAGAGCCAAGAATAGGCATGTCCACAGTGTCCAGGACCGGAGGAAGTACCTGGGCGAGTGGTATCAATTGCTGTGGTATCGCGAATACCCCCATAGTTGTCTGAAAGGGAACCAGAGTCTTGAATAATCACTTTAGTTGGTACAAGTGCGAATGTCAATACTGGCGGGGACATACTTGGTTGAGTAGCTCCAGTAGGAACAAGAACTGCTGGAACAATTCTATCAGGTGGCCGCCGACAACACCAGAATCCACTGAAACACCCAGGAGCCATGAATGATAAGGAGATGGGGGTGTGTGGAAGCTGTAGGAGGCAGTAACTTAGCGTGTGGTTCAAGCAGCAAGCTAGAAGCCTATGGACGTGCAGAAAGGGTGCGTGGGGATATGGTAACGGTGTGGAGTTGATTGATATGATGGTGCTTACCGATAAACCAGTACAATGTGCTGTTGGCAGCGTCTATTCTTCTAAAAAAAAGAAGTTTTGTTTCGGGATATACTAAGCCCATGTCAAGCTGCGTTCTGGAGCTGCTAATGCTGCCCAGGTTTGGCGATCATCACCGAGTGTACCGTAAGGATAGCGCCGGTCGCATAAAAGTTTGTCATAGGCTACTTAGCGAGGGATTAGATGTAAAAATGGGCAACTAGAACGGTAAATCGGGGGAAGAATGAAAAATAGTTTGCAATTTTAGAATTCATAAACTACATGAGTGCTTTTTAAAGTAACGCGTAAGAAGTGATGGTTAGAAGTGCCCAAGGAAACCACCAAGTCACCCGAAAGGCCAAAGGAACCCGGATACAACCCGTTTGCGATGTACGTGCAGTGTATGCGAAGAAATAAGACCGCCATATAGCACACGATTAAAATTATATCGCAGGGGTGAGGATCATACTACTGTAGCACTGGGGATTACTCAATCAAGCAAGGCCAAGTTCGACTGAACTTCTCCGCCTCCAGTCTTCCATAGAGAATCAACTTTTGAATAGATAAAACGACATGGAGGAAACAACTCTACCGTACTCCAGCACTTGCAGTCCGGGAGACATGGAAACTGCAACCATAACCCAGATCCATTAGTAACGCTGCGTATGGGACGATGATGCACCCGGGGTCACGAGTGAAGTGGCCGGAAGTGACGCACTGCCCACTAACACAGGAGGCCAACGTTGAGCCGGATAAAAAATGTTGGCATGGATTCTGCAGGTGAGAGCGAAGAGTCGTTTGCGGTTGCATCGATCATTATCCAGTCGACGCTATTCTTCATGCTAACTTGCAAAAGAGATGCAAAAAATTGGAACGCAACTGCCCCTCCTCACCTCTCGCCCCGTCCCCTATCGAATCCCTGTCTTAACACACATGGTCTCAGCACAAGCCACATCTCCTCACCCTCGGTCTCCCACGGTGAGCAACAATTACGTCTCTCACCCGCCCTCCCCACCCTTGCCGCCGTTCACGCCCAACGACTGAACCCTACCCCACACCCCAGCCAACAAGACGATGCTCTTTGAGCGCGGCTGTGGAATTGCGCGAGGCTGACGGTGAAGCTTCAGGTGTCTGCTGCCACCATCTGAGAGCGACGGTGAGCCAGGAGAGAAAGACGGTGGGAGAGTATCTATGAATCGTGCCCGACAAGCGAGGGTGAGGAGGCTGCTCGGCGATATGAAGATCGAGGCGGACAAAGTGATAACACCAGGCACATTGAGCTCGGAGACGACATGTAGGAGGGATTAGACAGTGCAAGCCAAAGGTAGGGACGCAATTCCGAACACTGTAGTTCTGCCGTGACTCGTGAGATGGGATGATCGACTCCATAGCGCCGGCCCCGTTTCCTTCCATATTTGTGAGGGGGTGGTTGCGACTTTGCACCTGGTTTAGTAGTTGTTGGGTGGTACAAGTCTTCACGTCCGCTGTCTTGGTCTCTTGGATTCTTCAGAGCGCTTCCATCCGCCTTCATGCGAGTTCATCTAGACGACAATACAACTACTGCCCAGCAACTCTTTCCAATAGTTCCAGCTCTTAGTCAAAAACTCCTGCAACAGGATGTTGTCCTCGTTCTCTCCTCTCAATTCTTGCTCTTTCTTCTACCGTGCGACCTCTCGAAGTAATTTCATGGGTGACCCTCGAGCGTCCTCACACTCGAGCAGTCACAGAGAAACCATTCCCTTCTAATAACTCTCCTTCAGCTCCTCAGCCTCTCCCTGCCGGCCTCGGAGTCCACTTCATCCCACATCGTAGCGACCAAGGTAACCTTAGATATAGCGTCTTTACCTGCACAGCATTTCGAGGACACGAGGGTTCTTCAGTGGCGTTCTGGCCATGTGGTTGTCTGACATGCGAAGACAGTAAAGAATGGCTGAAAGGGCAGGCTGGGATGTTCGGTACCTGATGTAGTGTTGCCGCGAACCAGACCAAGTCGAATTGAAGTGGTAGTTCAGTCACACTTCGACTTACTGACACAATGTGGCCATCAATATTTAGGATGGGGGAAAATGTAGTGGAAATTGTGATGGCAAATTTTTAAGATTATGAATCAAATTCTAACAGGGATGGAGTTCAAAGTCTTGCCAATTATGAGATTGTTTGCAATAACTACAAGTTTGCACAACCATGTAATCACATCCAAAATGTCAATCTGATTTTTAAGTATTGAAGCTGACAGCACACTCATCAAGACTTCAAGTTATGTCTTCACATTTGAGCCACAGAGGAAATTATTGTATTGTCATTGTTGAAACTATTACCAGGTTGCTATCACTTTCATGTGATTGTTATTCTAAGAATAGTACATTCCATACTATTCTATGGTACTCTCTTGTTACCTGGATTACTGGAAACACAGTTCCTAGTAGAAAGACAGAGTCATACCTGTTAGGAAGGTCCTCTTACTTACATATATGGTAGTTTTACTTATGCTGATAGCATACCTGGTCTGTGTGCAGCCTACATGTGTATAAAGGTCCCTGGATGGTACCAGGACAGCAGCAAACTTCACATATACATCTCTTATCATTCTTATTCAGAACTACTACCATCCTCCTTTACCAAAGACCAAAGATCTAACTGAAACCTAAGGCAAGTGCTCTGCTCTTTGCCCCTTGCTCCAACCCCTCTGCACAATAGGTTTATGAGCCCCAAATAAGGGTGCTTGTCATCTCATGGACAATAGTTATTGAGGAAGATGTTCATCATTGACTATGCCATTGAACAGACCTGAAGTGCCTAGGTTGGACTTTGGCCACCTTGATGCTTTCATTTGTTCTAGGTGTTTGTCAGGCAGTTTACATTGTAAACATGGTTGGCAGTCCTTTCAATCTCATGTTTATTCTTTCTACTGTGATGTGGGGAACTTTTTTAGGCATTCCAACATGGCATGGGATCTATATGTCCTATCAGGAGTATCACATAAGGCTTGGCTGTTTTCACCAGCTTCATGTTCGAGCTGCAGTGGTAATCAAGGCCCAAGATCTGAGTCCTGCTTGGATATCTCCACCCTCTTATGAAGCTCACCTGATTTGGGATTTGGATATCCAACCCGATCTAGATCCAGTTCCCACTTATCCACTTACACTACCTCCTTATCCACTTTTAATTCCCATTTCAGAATTACAGCAAAGAGATGTTCCTGTGGCAACTATCTATGACCACTGGATAGATTGGCAGTCTTTGTTTAATGATCTGGTTGACCCCCTTTCCTCTCAAGGCAGACCCATCAAGGTCATTGAGCTATCTCCATCGACTCCTGATGAGGATGACGAGGATCTGAACCAGTTAGCCAAGTTTGATCTCTTGTAGTCATGTCCTTTCATCATCTCCTCTTGAGTTCATTGTCTGATGCACATTCTGGTATCCAGATGTCCACTGTCACTATCAACCAGAATGCCATGATAACCTGACCTGCTTTACCTTCCTGACCCTTCCCGATTGCAGCTGAGCATCAGACTGCTATGGCTCTCAAGAAGGTGAGTATGATGGAAGTGTATTTGCATGATCAGTACATCAAACACATAATCAGATATACCAAGGAACTTTATCACAAAAAATGCTGCAGTTGGAAACAAGCTGCTTTAGGAGATCATGAGAGAGCCTTCTTTTTACGTTCACCTATGCCAAATTCTATTGTCCCCTTTATCGCCATTGAATATGCCTGGTCCACCATCAAAACCCCTTCTGACAACAATTTATCATCACCATTCTGGAATCCAAACATCCATATTGCCTTCCATTCTTATTTTGTTGATTGCATGCCCAAATTAACTCCTGCCTTGACTCTGAATGCCATAGCTAACTTTAATGGTGTAGATGTTCCATCATTTTGCTATGAAGATCCAGCCCTCCATACAATTCCCATGTTCTTGCGTACCAATGACATCTTCTTCTACTTCAAAGGAAGAGCACATCCCTTCTATGACTTTGAATGCTTCCATGGATTCATACCCTCTCTTCAGGTTTGGAACCAGTATTTGGAAAGCCATTTCCGAGGAATTTGGAATTCCAACAAAACCTCAGTCATCTGTACCCCCAGGTACCTCAGAAGAAGTAAAAGTGGAGAACAAGATTGAGATCCCAAGGTCATATTATCCTTGCAGGATCTCAAGTACAGTATCAATCTGGAGCACAGAGTCTGGTATGATGAAGAGTCTCAATGTCTCAATTGGAGATCTATTGGCAGAGTTACATGTTGGGTCTTATGGCCCAGCAAGCAAATGATTTTATTGGATTTGGCACAAGAAATGGACAAAGGTGATGGAAAAAATATCTTCACTAAACCCACAAGAGGAATCTATTCCAGATGTCGTCAAAGAGCATATGCAGACAACACTGCCAAGCATTCATCCCTTACCAGGAAACTATCCTGAAGCTTATGCTGGCTATGGATGACCAGGATATTATGGGGACATTAGTAAAGTACCTCCAGTACATGTGTTTCACCTTATGTGTTCCAAGCAAATATGATATTCCCAGTTGATTCTTCCCTACTCCATTGGTATCCATGGAGGAGTAGTCTTAAGGGATGAATGACAGAGATATTCATTATTGGACATAAATTATCCACACTTTCTGGGGTACCACTATTTTGAAGAGACAAACTTTCTCGATTTGAAGAAGTTAAATCTCGACCCAAGGCATTGTAAATGAAAAGGCTACTCAACTTGTCATCTCAAACAAAATCCACAGTTCACTGGAAATAAAACTCACTGAAAGAATAGACCATCTAAAGACCAGCATCACCAGTTCTGTCACAGAGCATTGGAATCCAATCTCTCTGACCAGGTTCTCGATGACATGCTAATTCTAAAGTTCTTCTAGTTTTATCATGACTGGCCAAAAGGAAACTTCAGCATCTAAAAACATTCCACACCTTAACAGCTCCAACTATGCTACTTGGAAAGCCATGATTAAAGGCTACTTTATGACACTTGACATTTGGGATGTCATAAATGGAAACTCTACCTGTCTAGATCCCACTGTTGCAGCAAATGCTCCCACTATTGCAGCTTGGAGAACAAAGAATAACCAAGGAATGGGCACAATCCTGTTATATTGTGACCCTGTAATTTCCATATCCCTAGAATCTTTGGATACAGCCAATGAAATGTGGACCACCCTTCAACAATCTTATGGTGCACCTACTGCTGTCTCTGCATACACAGACTTCTTGAGACTTCTCAAGATTTGGGTCAATCCTTCTGACAACTTGGGTTCCAAGTTGGCAGAAGTGAATATGATCCTTGGCTCTCTTGCAGCTCAAGGAATCACTTTGTCCAAACCCATCCAATGCATGATGTTTTGTGGAGCATTCACCAATAAGTGGGGTGCTGGTCCCACAAATATTTTATCTTCAGTTAAAACAGAGGATCTCAAAATGGTAGATGTTGTCCCATGTCTAAAAGAGTTAACATCACATTGCACTGGGCAGTCTTATCTGCCAAAATTAGAAGCAAATCAAGCTTCGTCTTCAACATCAGCACAACTGCTGATAAATCATCTCTCCAAACCCCCTCAATGCTGTAAATGCCAAGGATCTCACCCAACAGAACAGCATGTTGACAGGAAGAGGGTCTTTTAGAGGAAGAGGTGGTTTCCCTCATCCAGGAACACCATATCCTCAACAACAACAACAACAACAACAACAACAACAACAGCAGCAGCAGCCACAGTCTGGTGGCAACAATAATAAAGGAAAGAAATGAGCTACTCATGGTAGAGGTTGTGGTCATGGCAGGTTTTCTGCTGTTGACTATAGTAATGAAGAAAATCCTGAGGAATCTCAGGATTACAACCAATACCAGGAAGAGTATGAGCAAGGCTATGAATTGTATAATGTTAACATCAATGAGACATCCATTGATGACACCTCTCATTTTGAAGAATTCTCTGAAGAGATAACTCCTGTTCTGGTACTGGAAACCATACCACAAACAGTTGAGTATGTTGATTCCGCTGCACCCAATTCCACTGTTAATATTCCTTGTCATTGTTATGTCTGTTTGTGAACCATAGAATGATTATGTTTATGGATACTTCCAGATCTTCCCACACAACATGGAGTTCAAACTTTGGTGAGGAGGAGATGTCCATCTGTTCAATCAGGAAACTGATTCAATGACATTCCAAACTCCAGTCCAAGTCTTGATAGATACAGAAGTGGAATTCAAAATCCCACAACACATGGCAGTGTTAATGAGAGAGAGGAGAATGTACCACCAATTTGTAAAGGCACTAAGAGATCTGGGCATAAACATGACCATGTAACAGTCTCTTTACAAGAGTTTCATGCTTTGGTGTCCAAGCATAAATACCCAGAGCCTATACAATATGTACATATACCTGACAATTATGAAGTAGATACCTTGATTCAAGGAGCTTCTGGCTTCTCTTATGGTGTCAATGATGATATCTTTGACTTGTATCCTTGTGATTTGGAAACCAATCACACAAGCAATGTCATGTCTAAAAAATTATATGTGGATGTTAGACTCAGGGTGTACTGATCATGTAACCCCTTGTCATGCTGACTTTATGACTTATAGAAAGTTTCCTGCCACTGCCTTTGGGCACACTGCTGGCAAAGAACCTGTCCACCTTCTAGTCAAAGGAACCATTGTACTACAACTTGAAAACCTTTCATTCCTGACATTATGAAATGTAATACATGGAGACTTCTCCAAATGCCTATGTTCACAAAATCACTTGTTACAGTGAGGCTATACTAGCCATGCTACTACAAAGCATGAGGTGATCCATACTCCCAATGGTCATGTCATCCTCAAGGCCAATACCTTGTCTATTTCACAGTTGCACTGGTTCTATGGAACACCTATCCATTCCTCCAGTGCCTTTAAGACCATAGACCTAGGGATGTTATCTGAGGATAAATCTATACTTTGGCATAATCACCTTGGACATCCAGGCCTGTCTGTCATTAAGAACTGTTTACACCATGTTTCTGGGTTTCCTGCTGAGCTAATTGTGAATACTTCAGTCACCCCCCTAAGGGGACCTATTAGGTTGACATATTCTTATAGATGTTTATACCTAAGAGGTGTCAACTGCCTGGGTATTCCTGGCTGCAACTGGAGATTCTCCAGTGCTCTGGCAGGCCCTGGAGATTCTCCAGAGCTGACATATCAAGGGATTTTCTCCAGCACTATTATATCTGGGCCACCAATATTACAGAGTTCCTGGGGTCCATGTTGGACTTTCTCCAACCTATATAGGGCCTCCTGCTGGGTCATTGGGCTTTCCCCAGCACAAATGGACCCTCTTCCAAGGGGGTGGTGGGACTTTCTCCAGCATAAATAGACCTCTTCCTAGGGGGTGATGGGACTTTCTCCAGCATGAATGGACCTCTTCCTACATGTTCTGGGACTTTCCCCAGGCTTTCTCCATACTAAATGAACCTAGTTATGGCATTCCTCCAACCTAAATAAGCCTATCCCCAGGACTCCTGGGACTTTCTCCAGGCTAGATAGACCTAGCTGTGGAATTTCTGTGGCCAAAACAGACCTCTTCCTAGGCTGTTTCTGAATTTTCCCCAGGATAAATGGACTCTGGCTATGGGATATCTCCAGTGCAAATAGACCTCTTTTCAGGTACTGTGGGACTTTCTCCAGGGTGAATATACCTAGCTGTGGAATTTCTGCAGCAAAAACAGACAATTCTGGGTTGTTTCTGGGTTCCCCCAGGGTAAATAGACCACTGTCAGAGGGAATTTGGGGACAGGATGGTCAAATTGGGGTGGAGGATCTCCAGGGGGACACTTGGAGATTCCCCAGGACAGTCAAATGGGATTGGAGATACTCCAGGGCGGTCATATGGGGTTGGAGATGCTCCAGGGTGGGCAGTTGGAGATTCCACAGGATGGAGAATCTCCAGGGGGACACTTGGAGATGCCCCAGGGTGGTCCAATGGGGTTAGAGATTCTCTGGGGAGACACTTGGAGATTCCCCAGGGTGGTCATGGGGTTGGAGAATATCCAGGGGGACACATGGGGATTCTCCAGTGGGTCCAAGGGGGTTGCTATGGGGTTGGACATTCCCCAGGGGGGCAATTGGAGATTCCTCAGGTTGGTCAAGTGGGATTGGAGATTCTCCAGGGAGGCACATGGAGATTCCCCAGTGTGGTCAAATTGGATTGGAGATTCTCCACAGGTGCAGTTGGAGATTCTCCAGGGTGGTTAAATGGGGTTGGAGATTCTCCAGGAGGGCAGTTGGAGATTCTCCAAGGGGACATTTGGAGATTCCCCAGGGTGGTCAAATGGGGCTGGAGAATCTCCAGGGGGATACTTGGAGAATCTCCAACTGCCCTCCTGGAGAATGTCCAACCTGATTTGACCACCCTGGGGAATCTCCAAATGTTCCAAATAAGGAGAACAAATCTGATGACTCTGACCTTATCCCTGTGACGAACCAACCAGATGATGTCACATTACCAATCGATGACTGGATGGATAATGGGCCTGATCACCCTATGGATGAGAGAAACCAATCTCAACCACTGAGTCCACTTCAACAAAACCTACTGCAGAATGATGGTGACCAGGATGCAGGACCTCCACATCAACCATCAAGAGATAACTCTAATGGGGCAAATCCATGTACCAATTGACAACCTGAGATACCTCAACAGTGGTTAAATCATCCTCATCAACCCTTTAATGTTCAAGCTCAACCTAATCGACCAATGGTCATTCCACAACATGAAGGAAGACCTGCTCATGTAGTATGACCTCCTCTCTGACCTGGAAACATTTATGGAGAAAGAAGAGATCCAGTTGATATAGAGAAGGAGATCAGAGACAAATGAGATGCAGTACACAGAATGGTTGAAGAACAGATTCAAAATATTCAAGATAATCAAAGGATTGTTGAAGAGCAGAGACCACCTTCACCTTTTTTACCTGATCCTGAAGAACCTAGAGCCAAACCTTTGCATTTTTGTGGTGCAGAATCCAAAGAAGCTAAAGAAGCATCTTTTGTGACAATATTAGCTGCATGAATCAAAGATGCACCTGAACAGTTTAGAGATGTTCTCAAACTCCCAAAAACTGAACAAACTGTTTGGTTTGATGCAATGAAGGATGAACTAAAATCAATTGAAGAAAGAAATGTCTGGACTCTTGTGGATCCTCCTCCAGGAAGAAAACTGGTTAAATCAAGATGGGTTTATGCTATTAAAAGCGACAGTCATCACAAAGCCTGCCTTGTAGCCAAGGGCTTTACCCAAGAGTATGGGATAGACTTTGAAGAAACCTTCTCTCCAGTTGCACATTTTGAAACAGTGTGAATCCTACTAGCTCATGCAGTGCAGCACAATTGGGAAATGGCAGCATTGGATGTCAAAACTGCCTTCCTCTATGGCAAGCTAGATGAGGAAATATACATGGAACAACCAGATGGTTTTCAAGTCAAAGGTCACAAGCACAAAGTTTATTGGTTGCTGTGAGCCCTTTATGGTTTAAAGCAAGCAGCACTCTCATGGAACAAAGAGTTACACCAGTCCTTACTTCAGATGGGTTTCCTCTGATCAAAAGTTGATGCCAGTGTTTATTTCTACCACTCAAAAGCTGGTATGGTTATATTCTTGGTTTATGTGGATGATGGACTTTTCCTTGGATCACACAAAGCCTTGATTAAAAAGAAGAAAGATGAGTTCATGAAGAAATGGGAATCTCACAATCTAGGTGAAGTAAAGGAATATCTTGGTATCCAGATAAAACAAAATCACCAAACCAAAGAAATTTGGTTAGATCAAATCCCTTATGTCCAGAAAGTTGTCAAACAATTTGGCATGGAGCAAGTGACCTCTGTTCGCACACCTTTACCTTCTGGATACATACCAGAAAAGGCTCCATCAAGTTATCAGTCAAATTTGCAACTTCATTCCAAGTTTCAATGAGTTATAGGATCTTTACTTTATATGGCTCTGGGAACCAGACCAGATATTGCATATTTGGTCATCTGAATGTCACAATATATGTCAAATCCTACTGATCTTCACCTCAAACAGGCACTACATATTGTTCATTATGTGGCATCCATGCCAAACATTTGTCTTCATTATTGTGGAAATGAAAAACAAATTTATGGTTTTGCCAATTCTGACTGGGCTTCAAACAAAGATACTCATCATTCTACAACTGGCTTTGCCATGTATTATGGCAGCTCCCTTATTTTGTGGTGATCCCAAAAGCAGAAAACAATTGCTCTCTCTTCTAATGAAGCAGAATATATGGTGATGTGTGATGCAGCTAGGCAGATCAAATGGCTTCACATGCTTTTTGAAGAATTGTCATTCAAAATGGAGAAGACCATTCTTTATTCAAATAATATGGGTGCTCACTTTATTGCTGAAAAACCCAGTGTCTGATGGTTGTTCCAAACATATTGATATACAATGGCACTTCATTCATGAGTGCATCAAAGAGGGACTATTTGTTATTGAATATGTCAATACAACTCGACAAAGAGCAGATGGACTTACCAAGTCATTAACCTGGCAAAAGTTTGAGGAAAATTGTTCATTGTTAGGTCTGGTATTCCAACCAGTCTAGAGCAAGGGGGAGTGTTGAAACTATTACTGGTTGCTATCACTTTCATGTGATTGTTATTCTAAGAATAGTACATTCCATACTATTCTATGGCATTCTCTTGTTACTGGATTACTGGAAACATGTTCCTAGTAGAAAGACAGAGTTGTACCTGTTAGGAAGGTCCTCTTACTTACATATATGGTAGTTTTACTTATGCTGATAGCATACCTGGTCTGTGTGCAGCCTACATGTATATAAAGGTCCCTGGATGGTACCAGGACAGCAGCAAACTTCACATATACATCTCTTATTGTTCTTATTCAGAACTACTACCATCCTCCCTTACCAAAGACCAAAGATCTAACTGAAACCTGAGGCAAGTGCTCTGCTCTTTGCCCCTTGCTCTGACCCCTCTGTGCAATAGTCATTGCCCAGCCAATGATTTGGACTTCAAATTTTCTTTGGCATAGAGACCAAGGTTTATTGTTAAAATGAAAACAGGAGGGGATATGCTATCCAAAATTCTGAATTTTGTCCAAGTTAAAACTGGTTACCCAATCATCACCCAACTATCACCCTGATCATCACCACACATTTCTCATCCAACAAAATTGTAGAGTCTGTGCCTGACAAGGCATGCATGAGGAAGTTCCAGAAGTAGTATGTTCAGGATACAAAGACAGGTCAACCATATAAGAAAAGCACTAGATGTAGTTCACTGGGTATTCTAGTAACTCTGTAGCAAAGGAATGGGTGAAGACTCAGAAATTGTGAGCAGCAAAGATATACCAAGATCAGATTGTAATGATCTTTATAGGAATGGCTCCTTCAAGACTGCAGGCAACTTCCACTCATTCAAATGCTTAGTCCTGTGAAGATTCAAAGTAAATACTTGTATGCCAGACAATGAATGAGACCTATCCAACACAAAGAAAGTATGACTACAGCCTCCTTGGAGACTGTCCACTGTGCATAGTGGCTAATGACCCACAAAATATCCACATGTTCCAATCTCTCACTAAGGGCAGATGAGTACATTCTGGCTGGGAAATGAGGGTAGGTGGCATATGGGTCAGACATACTGGTAGGCAGGACACACTGCCTCCAAACTGCAAAATGGAGTAAGCTGTTGTGCTCATATATACATGATGCACCCAGGGACAACTGGTGAAGTCCAATTCCCATTTGGATAGTATAGGATGAGTGAGTTGCCAAGATGTGTTGAGCATCAGCTATAAGTCATCCCATTGCCAGTCTTGACATTGGCACGCAACACAGCATTGTGCTGATGAATCAGCTCTAACTCCCCAAAGACTGATGAGTGCGATTGGTATATAGACAGTGATGAGCAATCGCCACTCATCTGCTTTGACTGTGCCTGTGGCCTGCTCTCCGAAGTTTTTGGGCACTGATCTGAACCACGATGGTACAGAGGTGTCATGGATAACATCATGTATGTGTCCCAGAACTTTCACTGGACCAAGCTTTGGGGTACCTCTGTCAGTTGTACACAGGGGCTGCTCATGATGCTACAGAAACTTTCAGCAGTAAGTTTCACAGACAACAGGAGTTCACACACCCATTGTATGAGTGCTTTGGCATAGTTGACTTTATATAGCCTTGTTTGCTTCTTGGGAACACAGTCTAATGTCTGATATACATCATCAGCAAAACAGTCACTTTGGGACAATGTCACAGTCACTACAGGTGGCTACAGTGTCACAGTGCAATTTTCTTTGCCTTAGATTGCTCTAAATATCACATATATGGCACTCCTCATGTCAGAGACCATATGTTTATGATATATACATTTATACAAGACTATATTTATGGTCTCAAACACAGTAATTAAAAAGTTGAGAGGCACTGTACAGTGATGCACAGCCAAATACTGTTTTGCTGATGATATTTCAAAGCAGCTGTATTCTTCCTGAGAAGGGTTTCTTGAAGACAAGCCAACAAGGTTGTAACATCAGTGTCATCATCTGCAGAGGGAATTTGAGCAACTAGAAGAGCCTGAATAGCAGAGACCTGGGCAGCCTCCTTTGTAGTCATAGATAGTGTTGCTGCTGTTTCAGGATCAAGCTGCTCAAAATTATGGTAGAACACAGGGATATTTGCCTGAGACAGGATGGTATTTTCATTTGTGAGGCCAAGGAGACTGCTTACATGGTGCTGTACAAGACCTTCAAGGATACAGTGCATTGAATCAACCACAAGTTGCCATGTAGGATCCCAGTAAGGCAGTCACCAGAGCTTGGAATAGCAAATGCCATGCTCTTTGAAGAGCTTTTCATGCTCAGCAGTTGTCAGGGTGTCTCTCCACTGTTTGGCATAATGATACAGCTTATCCTTGTCCCTGGATACCCACTTTTCAAAATCTGTTCTACCATAGTTAGTTTTATGGTAACAGTTGCATGCACTACAGAAAAAATGACAGCCAGTACTGGCAAGAGCAGCAAGATGGCATGCAGCCGGTAGATCATAAACAATGAGTGCAATGGCACTTCATGTGACCCTTCTGTTGTGGTGATTCACAGTTCTCGAGTAATGAACCCCTTGCTCCCAGGAAGTAGCAAGTTGGGCAATAAGAGGGTGAATGTAGTGGTTCAAGTTTTCCAGTGAAGGTTGCCTTGGGCCTGGAATGATGCTGGCAAGATACATATTTTCAGGTTTGTATCACATGTCAAGAGGAAGGTTCAGGCATGCCATTGAAATGATGCCAGATGAGGTGCTAGGCCCATGCAAGCTCATGCCTTCTGGGTTGAAAAAGTTGACATGCAAAGCAAACATATAGCAACCTTCATCACCCCTATCCACAAAAAGTCATCCACCCTTTGGACCACCAAATTCCCATAAGAATTTTGCTTCAAAAGGAGTCTTGACAAAATGGGGTGGGGGAGAGGTGAGGGACATGGTGAGGTCATCACATGATGCATCCATCATCATCTCAAGGTCGCTCCTCAACAACAAACTGGTGAGATAGTCATTAATGGTGCTCAGAGTAGTTAAGTGACTGGCTATGGTGTAATATTATTGTACACTATGGTCACAAAATTTTTTAGAGTGTACATTTGGCATGAGTGTGGCAGGCCATTGCAGAGCTTGAATGATGTCTGCTTGCTATCCAACATCTCCATGATGGTCCATATGCCTTGCAAGGAGGTGATCTGTCAGTGGGTTGCTCATGGCCTCAGGAAGTACATCTCACAGTCTCTCTGTGAGAAGCTCACCTCAGCAAGGTGCCAGACTGAGGGGAAATAGGGGTAGGGGATCGAGGGGGATCACAGATGCAATGGATAGCTCAATTCCCATTGAAGGGCTCTCAAGAGGTGCGGCTAATACCAGAGGATATGCTAACCATGTGGGCAGTTGGGGAGGAAGGGGGGACATCCCAGTTGCCGGCAAAAATCTGCTTGGTAGGGTTCTGCCAGTTCAGTGGGATGCTACTCACACTGACCAGCTCATTACCTGGCTACTTACTCATGCTGCTGATCATCACATCCTCTTCCACAACAAGAACACCAGGGAATCCTCACATGCATCCCCAGCAGCCCCTGGTGACAAGCCCTCTGGCCATAACAAAAAGGAAGTTTGTCTTGCCATTGCAAGTCATATCTTTGTGAGTGATCCCATCTACAGTGGACAGTGGGCTGCAAACTTGGAGAGATTTCAAGTCTCTGTCATGAATTGTCTCATAAGGTAAGCATTCTGTGATTTTATGTTCCCTACAGTTGTTACAAAACAACCTCCTTTCTTTCCCTTCTGAATGCGTCCCACTGCTACTCTGCACCTACACCATCCTTTCTGTTGTAATCATTGGCACCATCATTGTATCTGCCCTTGCCACCACTCATGTTATATCTGGCACATCTCCCAATGGCCAGATGCTTTGGTAACCCAAAAGGTTACTGGTCTTGGGCCTAACCCTGAACCCCTATCAGACGATGCTCAGTTCAACCTGTGGCTTGTCAAGTATCCCATGTCTTGCCTCAGTCTCTCCATCCCTCATGATAGTATTTGTTTGACTTGTGACTCACACTGTATCATAGCTGCACCTTGACTGCACAATGTTGCCTTTCCAGTATACAGTACTTCCTGTACTCATCAATGCTTCCTTGACTCATCAATGTTTCTTGGACTGATCAATATGTACTTGGCTCATAGCTGTGCTTCCCCTTACCTATATAAACCCTAGCTACTTGCCATGTACCATATCTTTTTGCTACCTTGCAATCTGCTCCATTTATCACCATTCTTTGGCAATACAAGTGTTAGTGACCAAGGGGACCTAAAGTCATTACATCCTGAGGTATGACTTATTATCACCTCACTGCACTTGTCCTTTATTAGGACATTTGTGTGCAATGGCATGACAAAAGCAAAAAGATCAACATGCTGCTGTGACTGTTCTTTGGACACAACACTCAGCTATTCTCTCACAACTCAACTTCACTATGTCGATCCACACAGATCAGTGACTAGTGTCTATACACTCTTAGTCGACTGCCCATTATTTGGATGACTTGTTGACATACATGTATCACTCCACCTTTTCCTCATCTCCATATCAGTTGCCCAAGGTGTCTTCCAGAGAACCTAACCATCCTCCTCAACCACCTCCTTCCAGATTCAGAAAGTCAAAAGCACCACCAATACCCCCTTGTACTTCGACCAAATACTCTGGTAAACAGTTCACTCATAAGTACAGTCTCTCCACTACACCGGTTCCACCATCAACTCTTCATAATCCAGCTATTCTTGGTACCTACCAAGAAAAGGAACCCAAATCTGAAACCAATGCTGAACCACTTGTGGACAACACTCTATCTGATTTTGGCTCTGCTGTTGGTGATGTACCAATACCCAATCAAGAAGAAGAGTCTATTGCCAAATTCATGTCTCACATAACTGAAGGACTTTCTTTAGGTTCTGCCAGAGGTTCTGGACAGGAAGCTGAGAAGTCTGGAACTCCATTGGAAATAGGGAACCTATGGAAAAGGAACTCAAGGAGTTGTTAGCAAAAGCCTTTGGCCATAAATGGATGTGCAACCCCAGACAGTTCCATTTGGAAGAAAAGCTTAATGGTGGATGAGAGTTTAACCTCAACAAACAGACAGCCTATAATGGAGACCATAAATGACTCCCCACCTGGCTTACACAGATTAAAGGATACCTCCAAATCAACCAACACATCTATGTGACTGACCACTTGCAGATTGGACTAGCATTGTCATATATGACAGAAGGCTCAGCTGCTGCTTTCGCAGAAAACTATATCAATGAACATGTGGATAGCAGCCTCGCCACCCATAACAATACTTGGGATAACTTTGAAGCAACCATTCAAGCAATGTTTTCAAGTGGTGACCAAAGAAGTAAAGCCCAGCTTGAGCTTGTTACCCTAATGCAAGGATCCGCCCCTCTTGAAAATTATGTCACTCATTTTATGGTACTCTTCAATCATGTTAAGTTCTGTGACAACTCCTTCAACAGCACCATATTCTTTGGAAAAGGTCTTAAGAAAGAAATCCATGACTGAGTCCTAGACCACCAAGACCCCAAGACCATTTCAGAATGGATCACTGCTGCTGGAGAAGCCATTAGCAAAATCAAGAACAAGAGGATCCTAGATGGACAGACCGCACCTACCACTTTCTTTTCCTTCAGTTGCCCTACCCTGAGCAAAGACCCCAACGCCATGGACATGGATGCCCAAGGAAGAAGGAAACATGAAAGGCCAGCTGGAGTCTATGAGATCATTTGCTATAACTGCGGAGACAAAGGACATGTCAAGAAAGAATGCAAGAAACCTGCAAAGGTCAGGGAAGTTGAACAAGAAGAGATGTTCACTGCTGGAGGGCCTGAGAATCTATATCACAAAAAATGGGGTTTTTAAAGAGACATCCTGGTTCACTTCTGTCCAGTATGTCCAAAATCAAAGTCTTGTCAGCTTACAATGTATCTAGTATCCACAATGAATCTGATATGTCTGCTTGGTCATCAAAGGGATACATAAAGCTACTTGACTATAAAGTGGAAGTCAACTCCCTAATTGATTGTGGCGCCAAAGTTAATTTGATTGGACTGGCCATTATCTGGAAACTATGAATCAAAACATATAAGGTCAAGAGGCCTTGGAAGATTGTTGCCTTCGATGGAACGATCGGATATCTGGTAACTAGGAAGTGTTATCTTCGAGTGGAGGTCAAAAATAGAAAAAGCAACTTGTTGTGCTTCATTGGACCTCTCGAAAAAGAAGATCACATCATACTGGGGATGCCATGGTTGTGAAAAGAGCAACCCATACTAAATTGGGAGACTCACAAAATAGTAGGATGGGGTGACTCCCCACAACAGTTGCCGAAGAACCAAGATGGAAAACATGAGGTCAAGAATGCCTCTGTAACTGCATGACCATTTCAACACAACTAGAAATGGATGCCAGACCTACTGAGGTACTGGATTTGCTGAAAGAGTATTCTGTATTCACCAAGGTCTTCTCCAAAACTGATATCCCATTACCCCACTTCCAAAAGGGGTTGGATCATGAAATTCATATGAAAGAGGAGTTCTGGAAAGACAATAAAGGACTAATGAAGAAGGTGACATTGTATCCAATGTCTCCTGACGAGATGAAAGCCCTCGACGAGTTTATTGACAAGAACTTGGCTTGTGGAAAAATTGTCCCTTCTGAGTCACCTGTATCAGAACTGGTATTCTTTGTTGCCAAAAAGGATGGAAAGAAATGGCTGATCCAAGATTACCATTATCTCAACTCTCACATGATCCATGACTCTTACCCCCTGCCAAATATCCCACAGATGATTGATGAACTATGCAAGTTGAAATATTTCGCAAAGTTCAATGTTCAGTGGGGTTTCACCAACATATGAGTCAACCCCAAGGGTAGTGGAAGGCTGCTTTCCTCACTCTGAGAGGATTGTTTGAGCCAATGGTAATGTTCTTTGGACAGTGCAACTCACCACTGACTTTCCAAAGGTTTATGGATACAATGTTTGCCCAACAGTTACACAAATGACAACAGTGTGGCTACATGGATGATGTCGTAATCCATGCCAAAACCATCCTGGAACTATGGCAGTATGTGAAGGAGTTCTTGTCAATATGCCAGAGGGAACATCTCCAACTCAAGATCAGCAAGTGTGTCTTTGAGATGGAAGAAGTTGAGTTCTTGGGGATGAAAATAACTCAAGGAAATGTGCAAACTGTGTTGGTCAAAATGGATGCGGTGGAAAGCTGGCCAATGCCAGCTTGCTTATGGGATGTACAATCTTTCTTGGGCTTTTGTAACTTCTACAGAAGGTTTATTCCATCGTTCTCACAAATTGCTCACCCATTACACAACCTGTCTAAAAAGGATGTCAAGTGGTGGTGGACAGACAAGGAAGACAAGGCCTTCCAGAAGATCAAAGACCTGTTATGTTCCACTCTGGTACTTCAGATCCTGGATCATTGCAAACTGTTCACACTCTTTACCAACACTTCCAAAGTCAGAACTGGCACAGTACTCGCACAGAAAGGCCCTGATGATGAGTGGCACCCTTGCCATTTCCTGTTGGAATCATTGAAAGGTGCCGAACAGCAGTATCAAGTTTTCGACCTCAAAATGCTTGCTGTAATCTGTGCACTTGATGCTTTCTGACATTACCTTATCTCCCTGGTTGAACCAATGGTGATCTACATGGATCACAAAAACCTCATGTACTGGCAACATCCACAGAAGCTTACACCATGGCAAGCCTGATGGTTGGATACACTTCAAGGCTATCCATTGCTGTTTTCCCATCAACCAGGGAAGCTTATGGGGGCACCTGACACACTATCTCACTGAGCCGACTGTGGCGAGGAACCAGCCACTATGGCAGCCACCCTACCCGAAGCCATGTGGCTTGACAGGGGGGTAAAATCCAAACAAAATGACTTAACAGCTCACAAGGCTTCGGTCCAACACATCATGAACAACATGCCAAGGGTTGACTGAACATGAAGAGGTGTTTATGTAATATCCCAAGAGGTCTATGAGTGTGCTACAAGTGAGATGAAAAGGGACTCTACCCTCTCAGAAGAAAATGAAAATGTACAAAAGGCATTGGATGGAACCAAGAGATACAAGCAATGGCTGTATATCCTGCCAAATACCAGAAAACAATGTCTAAAGGAGTACCATGACCACCCATCAGCTGGCCATCCAGGGGTCAAGTCAATGATGAAGAAAATGATGAAAGAGGTCTGGTGGCCCAGTATGTGGAAGTTGGTACACGATTACATTAAGGAGTGTCCAGTTTGTCAGGCAAACAAGGTTGTCACTCACCTGGTCACTCCACTGGTTACCCCTAACGAGGCATTGTCTAACCCCCTTCCCTTTCAACAAATCTCCATGGATTTCATCACTGATCTACCCCTGTCTGAGGGATGTGACTTGGTTCTTACCATGGTTGATCAAGAGTTGACTAAGGTGGCAGTGTTTGTGCTGACCAACAAAATGGTGGACTCAGTCAGACTAGCAAGATTGTTCCAGAAGAACATCTACCAGTGTTACAGCTTACCCGAAAGTGTCATCTCCAATAGAGGACCACAGTTCACTTCCACATTTACTTGGGAGCTCTACAAGATGATCAGGATCAAAACCAAGTTGTCAACTGCATATCACCCCCAGACCAATGGCAAAAGTGAATGCATCAACCAGGAGCTTGAAACCTATTTAAAGTGCTATTGTGCCAAACTGCCCAACTCTTGGGTGCAAAGACTTCCAGTCGCCAAGTTTGCACACAATTCTCGAGTGCATTTGGTCCATGGGCAAACACCATTCTTGCTCCTTTATGGTTTTGACCCATCCCCCTATCCTGCAGCACAAACCATGACAGCGCCATCGGTGGACGAACATCTCCAGTCACTGGCAAGTAACTGAGATCTCATGATGGTGTCCCATAAAAGGGCACAGGAGCTGATGAAGAACCAAAGCAAGGGAACTTATGTTCCCCCGAAGATTGGAGGTCAGGTCTGGCTTGACTCAGCTAATCTTAGAATGCAAGGTCAGTCAGCCAAACTGGAACTGAGAAGGCTAGGCCCATTTAGGGTGATGGAATTAATATTGCCTGTGGCAGTATGACTTGAACTCCCCATGACATGGAAAGTACACCCAATTTTCCATACATCATGAATTTACCCATATATGGAAACAGATGAGTATGGACCTGCCCCAGCTCAGCCTTTGCCCAACCTGGTTGATGATGAGGTCGAGTGGGAGCTCAAGGCAATACTTAATAACCACATAAAGGGACAGCGCAAGGAATGTGAGTATCTGGTGAAGTGGAAAGGACTCCCGCATTCATCAAACACTTGGGAGCCAGAAACCAATATAAAGGAGCATGTGGAGGAGGCCCTCTATGACTACAAACTCGCCTGTCGCCTCAATAACTAAATGTCCTTGCCATGCTCTGTTAACACTGAAAATCCCAGCTCTGACTACTTTGATTTTAATGAATCTGACTTCGTCGAATCTGCCTATGCATCAATGGACATCTCCCTGTCCTCACAGCTCACAGTACCCTGCTCGTGCACTGTCCCCACATTACCTGATGCCCCCAGCACTGGCCCATTGCTGACAGAGACAGATGGAACCTCCGCCACCTCTGTTGAACCCATTTCAGACACCACCTCATTCATTCCACTCAGAGGAATCTCATTCAAATGCATTGGACCAAGGTCAAATAAGGGCAAGAAATGCACCCATCCTTCTACCCTGTTCCCAGTTGTCCCACTTGTGGATCGACTCTCAGCCACACCCTATGACTATGACCCTAATGAAGGACCCAACCTGAATGAACAACTGCCAATTCCTGCTCTACCCATCTCCCAGCCCATATCATGTGAGCACATACCACCCTGTACCGGATCTGCCTGTTATATGTCACAAAAATGTTTAGGGCCATGCTAATACTGACAAATTGTAATAAACATTATGAAACCTTCTCCTGCTTAATAATGGTCATTGTAATGTGCTGGCAATGCAACTGAGATATGATAATGCAAGTGGGCTTGATTATCTTCTGCATGAGATTGCTGTAAGATCATCAGAGAAGCATTGCAATGTGGATGTCAAGCAGTTCAAGACCACGCATTATGTGCTCTCTCGCTACTGCCTATTTCACTCTCTCCCTGAACCACGTCCACACTCTCTTCATCCTCAGCCTTCCAATGATGGCCCCAGTCTGTCATCCAAAATATAGTTATACAGAGAAAACACTTTCAAAAATGTCCCAGTGCCAATTCTGTGGAAAGCTATTCAAACCTCAAGGTATCAAGAGTCATGAGGCACATTGCGGTACTCGTCAAATAAGAGAAATACAATGGTTAGATGCTACAAAACAATATGAGAAAGACCTTGAGCAAGGTACACCTAGTTCCTTTTCGTCTTTTCATGATTCTCACATATCTTCAGTTGAAGAATCAAGGGTAATGTCACTCACAGCTGCACATGCAACTGTGTGTGCAAGCACCAGTTCAGAGGTGGGCCCCTCCCAGCCAGTTTACATGCATGACAACAGTGATCATGATCTTCCCAGTATGTCTCGGTTCCAATCTATGGTACAACTACTTGAAACCATTGTTTTTTTTTCACAGCTTCCAACACTTACAGCTCTCCCCCTCGCAGTCAGGAAGATTTTGCTGACCAGGACATGTGGGAGCCTCATGGAGATCCTGCCACACGAAGCGGTGAGTCCATGAACCCTACTTGCTACCCAAGTGCATCAAACTAACTTGTGTGTGATGTGAATAGATCGATCAAGTGTCTCCATGGAAAGTAATGGTGATGACTGAATGTCAGCCTCTGAACAACAACCTGTTGACTTCAAGACTGAGTTTCATCCCCGCAGCAACTGTCCATCACTTTTCCAGTCACAAGAAGAACTTGGCCAGTATGCTTTCCCTGCCATGGTGTGTGATACTCAGCCATGGCATCCATTTATCGAGGAGGGTGACTACATTTTTGCAGAGGTAGCTTTGCAGGCAGGCCTCAGTGCATCACACATCAATGGCCTACTTACGCTTATCTCATGCATTAGTCAAGGAAAGGTAAAGGTCACCCTATGGAATGAAGTCAACCTTCAGCATGCATGGGACAGGGCCGCCATGCAGGTAACACCAGTAAGCCTGTTCTCCTCATACGTCATAGCTTGCTGTGCATGCTGTTCAGCTCTCATGTTTAGTTTTCCTGTCACAACGTGGTTGCTCCTTATAAGGGAGAGGACTTTACATTCCCTGTATATACCCGGTTGCTATGGGAGTGGGTGCTTGACCTCCTATTGAACCCCCTTCTTGCACTGCACTTCATCTGGGATGCCCAAAGACTCTTCAAATATGATGGTAGCAAGTATGAGAGATTCTATTTGGAGCCATGGACTGGTGATCACTGGTGGAATATTCAAGTATGTTGTGTTTACTTGTAAGCTTTGTATATACTATGTACTCAAGTCGAGCTTGGTTCCAGTCTTGTTTACCCGATGTCAAAAATGCTGTTCCATTTGCCCTTATCCTTTATGTCGACCAAACACATCTAAGTTCCCATGCAACTGTCAAAGGTTACCCTGTTGTAGCATGGTGTGGAAATCTACCAATAAACATCCAGAATGGGGAATGTTATGGTGGTGGATGTGTTGTTGGTTGGTTGCCTATTGTAAGTCAACATTGACTAGAGGCATTTAGACCTTTACTTTTGAGGTTGTAAAGAGCATTCATGAATATCATGCTGCAGGTTCCTGAGTCAGCTAAAGAAGAGGGCAAGACTGGATACACCAATTACAAGTGCATCATATAGCATGAAGCATTTCATTTCATTCTTGATAAACTTGCCAAACTCTCCAAGATAGGATTTAAGTATGAATGTTATGACAAGATCACGCAGTGGCTGTTTCCCTTAATTCTTATCTTGTCTGCTGACTATGAGGAGCTGTAAGTTGAGGATACAAGTATGGTAATGTAATTAATAACCATGCCTACTTTAGATGTATGATGTGTCTCATACAAGGCTCAAAGGGTAAATGCCCATGCCCAGTTTGCTTGGTCCCCATTGAGGCATTATCTCAACTTTCTAAAATGTTTCTGATGTGTACCATGCAGCAGGCAAAAGAAGCCCTTGCCATCTACCAAGAAAAGAAGTCCACTGGTGAATCAATCCTCAAATCCCTTGGTCTTCAGCCAGTTGCAGTGAGTTCTGTATCTAATAAGTTTTCATTCATAGCTCTTACCAGCTGCATAACCAAACCACCAGAACGTCTTCTGGAAGGTGGAGAATTCAGAGCCTGAGGAAGCAGTAAGCCTTGACGATCTCCACATTATGCATGCCGGCCTTTTTGGATACCACTCACTTGAGGAACTCAAGATTATTCTGAACAAATTACCACATCAGTATGCAGCTCAACTCGAGGAACTGTGAGTAGTATCTTCTATTTACTTCCCCAATACAACCTGATCTTTGAACACAGACTTGCAACATTTCCGACCTGGTGGGGCTTGGTACATTTTACTGGTATCCTACATATAAGCTTCTCTGATGGAAACAAACTCTGAGACCTTTCGAGGGTGAGGATCATTTTTTTATCATCCTGGCCATTGCCATTACTGTGCTAACCACCTTTCCAGCAAACCTTCTACACTGCTTTGAATATTCTGACAAACGACATAAGCCATGAAGGGTCCAACTACTGCAGATGCTCCACAGCTACTTAGAATTGGACAGCCTCATTGGGCTGAGTGTACACACCAATAGGACCTTGGAGTTAATAGAGAAGGAACAGGTGACATTTGAAAATGAGCTAAAAGTATGTAATATCACTTTGTTGTTGTTGTCAACCATTTGGACCTCTCACCACAACCTAGGAGTATATCTCGCACATGTCTAGTGGAGAGCTATTGGAGCACCTCAAGACTGACTGGAACTTTCCCAAGGTACATCTTTGGCAACACGCTGTCCAGGATATTCAGAAGAAAGGAGTAGTGTGCAACTACAGCACTTGGCCCAATAAAAAAATGCACAGCCTGCTCAAAGATGCATACCAGGACCGCTCAAACAGAAAGGATGTGGCAAGTCAGGTATGTACAACTTATGTTCTTATCCCACTTGAACTGAAGATGCCACAGGTCCTTCATGTCGACCACCACTGCTTGGCTATGAAGCTAATTAGGACCCGGATTGACACTGAAGCTGATCAGGCACAAGAGGACTATGACGATAGTGGCAATGATTGCAAGGACAATGAAGACATCCTCACGAGTTTTGATGGGCATGTCAAGCTTGGCTCACTGCAACCGCCAAAGAGCATCCAAACGATCAGCAGTGATCACACTTCACAGCAAGAATTTCAAGGTTTCCATCAGAAATTCACTCAGTTCATCAATCAATGCATTCCTGTTTACCTCGATCATGACTGGAATTCTTGGAAAGATATCTCATTTGCAGAGACGTTCAAGGTACGTTCTACTTCATAGTTGATGCTCATTTCACAACACATGTAGTTGTGGGAGCATGGCTACCTCAAGGTCAATTACAAATCCAGAGTGGACTGGCAACAAGTGATGGACTATCTACGATGCAACCCTTCATTTCATGGAAAGCCTCATTATGACAACCTCCTCTTCCAACTTTTGCAGAATGAAATCACCTTCACTCATCTGGTCTTCATGTTCTTGTGTAACATTCCTGGCTATGGTAAATATGACTTCACTCTCGTTCACCCTTACACAGCAAACACCAGTGCAACTCATAAATCTTTCAACAACAACTTCAGGATCACATGTGTTAAAGCACACCCCCACATGGCATCAATGTTCATCCCCATCTGGTCCATTGTTAGGGGGGTGTTGCTGTACCCTGATCCAAAACATAAAGACAAGTATCTTGTGGTGGAGCACATTGATGGAGATATGTTTCATTGCATCAACAAGTGGAACCAGTGCCATCTCAGCCATGAGTAAGGAAGCTTTACTTGCACATAGGATATTATTGTATTCACATCACATGATGCACTGAAAAATGTTGTCCACTTCGCTATCTTAGTAATTACTGTAGCCTACCATTTGAAACTAGTGCAATACATATTGTGCCTCGAATCTTTATCACTCACACAGTCCATGTTCTTTGGAGTCATATCGCACACATGCTAACTTAATGCTGAAAGTGAGAGTCAAAAATATATAATTACTGTTATTGATCCCCTTGGAAAGGTGAGTCCCTTCTTATTGCCATCCCGATTACCTTAAAACTTGACACAGCACCAACAGTCAGCCAGATTATTTATGTTTTTGGCCTCGTTGAAAGCCCTTCAAAAGGAGCTAGTCTGCCCTGGCACCAGATTTAAGGACCTTGCCCCATTTTGTTGGTTGCCGGCCATCAGTCCCAACCTCAGCTAACTCAATTTCTCCCAGTTCTGTGATGCCTGAGGACTTTACCTCAGCTATATGGGATGTGGGCCATGACAGCCTTGATGACAATTCCAACAATAATGGGGATGTCCCACATGGAGTGAGCTGCAGGACTGGTACCAGAGATGTGGATCCTAACTTAGACAGGGAACTCGATGAGGTGCAAAGAGTAATGGCCAACCCCAGTCCAGATGCGAGTGCTACTGAGTTGCACCAGGTTTGTTCTGCTTGTCTATGAAACTAAACGATACTGACTATCCATTTGTAGGCATTGGGTCATGCGCAGGTTTCTTATAATCACCTATGAGAGGAACTCATTAAGACAAGGAATGAACTAAGTGAATTTAAAGCCAAGGTAGCACCCCAAGCATGATCCCGAGCTCTCAAGTCAATTGCCAAAGGCCCACTGGATGCTGCCATCACTACCCTGGCAAAGAAGTACACTTACTTGTACCACCTATGGGTCCCTAGCATTGTCTTTCCTCTTTGCACGTACCCCCTTAGCTTCGATTTACGCAGTCCAATGTGTTATCAGACTCCGGAGTCCAAGGCTACTGCGAATAGTGCTGAGCTTTACTTCATGCTGCCTTCTGAGCTTCGGGCACAGGCTATGAAGTATGAACATTTCGAGCAACTCGTGAGTGGAGAACACCAAATCCAGCCAACCATTGCTAACTATTCCTTCTTGCAGTTTACATCTATGGTGAACAGTGGACATAGAAATATTCTCAAGCCTGTCAAGGACTCCACTGTGCAACTCTTCACTCATTTGAGTCCAGGACTTGATCTGGTGGCACTCACAGACTGGAGAAAGAGAACAGCCAACCCAGCCTTTCTGTCACTCCTCAAACAAAGTCCACTGAATACCGAGGAGGTATATACCCCACTCGCCCCAATCCTCTTTCAAGACCTGTCTGCGATGGATGTTTCTGGTCTCTTCAAAAACAAGGTGCTCACTCAGGTAAGTCAATTCCCAGCTGATCACATTAGATATGCTCACAGTCTACTGCCTCACTACTCTAGATCACATGTGTGTTACATTTCAGAAAAGGTGTCCTCACAGGCAAGAAAAAAGGTGGTCCACCCAGAAGGGGCCAGAAGTTGAAGACAACAATGACAACAGAGGGTGTCATTGCAATCTGTTGTACACTTGGAAGTCAAATTCCATCTTGCACACTGACAGTCCACTCATTGTAGGTTGATAGGCTCATTTCCTACTTTCCAGAGATGATGAATTCTCGTCTACTGGCAGTCAAACTGGGATTTCATACAAAAAGGACTTTGAATTCCATATTGAGCTACTCCGAAAACAGGAAAATAAAAGGTGGGCTTTGGGGATCTGTGAGCACTTTGACAGTGCCATGTTTGGTGCTGGCTGGCATGATGGATCCCAACAACCACCCTCTGAAGCCAAAGGTTCTGCTGAGCCACCTAGAAGCTGGGAAGATGATATGTTGTCGCAACTGGGAAGCCTTGGTGGGACTGAAGGGGTGAACTCAGATGCATTTGCTGATCCCTTCACTGTTCAGCCAACTGCACACCCTCCTGTTGTCATCAGCAGTACTCAGTCAGCTGCTTCTCAGACACATACAAACTCGCTCAGTGTTACTGGCACTGCCTGGGGGGGCACTTTGATCTCCGGTACTGTACTACCAACTACAAACATTGGCATTTCTGTCCCAGCTTTCATGCCACATCTAGACAGTAATTCAGTGGCCAAGGCTGGGACCAACTCTCGAGCAGGGCTATCTGTCTCAATGTCCCCTTCACAGTCAGTGATCGTGTTCACGACTGGTTCAGAACTCCATCTTCCGCTCTCTGATCTTTCTCTTGGCAGTTCCCAACCATCTATTTCGACCTGTTCTAATCCTCCCATCCCCCCTGTTGTTGTCCCAGCATTAGTAAGTGCTCCTCCATCCAAGGCCACTAAGAAAGGCAAGAGAGCGACCCAAGGACAGGTGAAGTCAACTGAGGAAGGCACTGAAATTGTTCCAGCCAGGGCTACCCACTCTACTAGGCAAAAGAAACCTTAATGATACCTCTACTACATGTCGTCATATGCTGCTTTACATTTACTATCTTAGTGATGGTTACATAGTTTCTTTTGATTCTGTACATCCAATCCATTGCATTTTGTGTTCTGAACGCTTGGCATAAGATAATTGCAAGACTCGAGAACACCAAATTTATAATATAAAGTAACTGTCCCTTTCCAACTGACTCCAACATGACCTCCAAACTATGCAGGTACAATTCCTACTCCTAGATTACTGAAGGCTAACCCCACAATCCCCACACTTACCATATCTCATTCCTCATACAGAACAATCAACTGAAGGTGGCCAGGAATTTCACCTATGCCATGCTCAAGGACTATGAGACTGTGGCCATGATTCGATGCTTCATGCGAGCTCTTCTCATGGGGGAGTAATAATCTCAAGTGGGTATGTATCGCATGGCCTGTGTCTAGTGGACTAACAATGACTCACCTTTTGCTTTTGTGTATAGGGGTTGAAGCTAGCAGAGTGAACCATTCAGTCTACAGACACTCTAATTTTTAACATTACTTACAGTGGGTAACCTGTGCTTCGCCCTGCACTCATTTGAAGGAGTCCTTGCTGAAAAGCCAGCCACCATCATTGCTTTACTGGGCAAGGTGTGTCTCACTCTGTCCAAGCTTGCTTTTACCTGACAGACACCCTATCACAGGCCCATATTATGCATGCTAGGCAAAACTACCCACAAGCCCTGAAGTTGCTCCAACTTGAAGTACTTCAATTCAACCCTTCTTGTATACCTGACCATCGAATAGGCATTGGTCTATGTCTCTGGGCAATGGACCATAAAGCTAAGGCCAAGGCTGCTTGGCAGCATAGTTTGGAGGTGGTATGTATCCAATGCTTGGTACTTTTATCACCTGGCTCAGGAAACTGTTAGAACCCATTGGAGTGGTTGGCACAACTCTTACTAGGCCTGGGGTCCATAAATGCCAGTAAAACCAGTAATCTTAGCGAGGAAGAACTCTCATGGGTACCAAGTATATCAAAGCAGCCTTCAAGACAAATCAGAAAAGTGCTGTGGCTGCAAATGCTTTGTGTGAGCTGTTCTTGCAGAAGAGTAATCTCAAGCAGGTATGGTTTTGCACTGCCCATATCCAACAGACCAATAACGTCGCACCTTATACTCTCGTGTATAGGCATTGAAGCTAGCAGAACGAACTGTCCAGTTCACAGACACCCTAACATTACTCACAGAGGGTAATCTGCACACTGCTCAGGTATTGCATGTGGAAGGGTCGCTAATGGATGCAACAAAATACTATGCAAGTGCTGCTGAAGGTCAACCTAAGCATGTTCTTGGGGCAATTGGCATGGCATGGATGATGTACAATGGTAGGCTTTCTCCAAACTACCATTACCAGTCAGAATTTAGCATTTATCTAATTGGCAGATGAGATACCTGCTGTGATACATGTTGGAGACTCAGACTCATATGGTATACTTTCACTTCGTACTCATGTAGCATACTTTCACTTCAGTTCAGTGCCAACACTTATTGCCATCATGTGACAGACACATACATAGATATGATACAGACTCGTCTTTTCTTTCTTCCTCAGCACGTCATCGAATGGCTGAGGTATGTTCACTGTACAGCATACACTAGGACTTGGAACTGATAGTTTGTACTAGACCTCTTTCTGTGTCTAGCACCTTTAATACACACTCTTGACACACTGATACAGCCCCCTAACCCCCAGAGATCTGTTGAAGCCACAGTGATGCTTGCATCCTTATGTGCGCACACAGGCCAGGGGTATCGAGTAGTAATGCTGCACAAGAAAAGATCCATGCTCATGAACTTTTTGACCATGCCACCAAAATGCTTGACACCAAGATACAGTGAGTGAAAAAACCCTTGCAATGTTTCACTATTTTTCACTAACTGCAGTGTAGCACCGGAGGGCGTGGGAATCTCGCTTGGCCATAGTGGGATGGATGGTAGTACTGACTCTTGGCTACATAGGGGTCACTGTATCACATGATTACATCCAGTGGTCATTGAGATATGTTGGTTTTAAAACAGGTACATCATTGCAAGGGTTTATTCACTTTTGGTCTGGATAGTAGAATCTCACTCAAATGAAGGGATAATTGTGGTTGTTTGGTCATACAAACAAAGATACACATATCAACATTGTGTCTGAGTTCCAAAAAGTTCACACACTTCTTTGTTTCCAACCTCTACCACCATGAGATCCATCTCTGCCACCCAAAGGAATACTATCCTGACTATGTTTGATGCTGGTTACTCTGCTTCCTCTATTGCCTCTAGTACTGGCCTGCATCTCTCTGCCATCTCTAGGCTTCATTCCAAGGAGTGTTCCACCCTGCAGAAGTCCACTGGAGGTCATCTATCCAAGCTTTCCCCTGCCAATGTCCACCATGCCATCCATCTTATCTCCACTCAGAAGGCAGAAAATGCTGTCCAGGTGACCAAAACTCTCTCCAATATCATCAACCAGCCCCTCCACCCAAATACTGTTTGGCAGCACTTAAAGAAGACTGGTATGAAGGCTGTGGTCAAGTGTAAACAACCTATCCTCTCTGCCAAGCATTGCAAGGCAAGACTTGACTTTGCCTATGCTCACAAGGATTGGACTCTGGAGGACTGGAAAAGGGTGGTATGGTCTGATGAGACTAAAATCAACTGCCTGGGGTCAGATGGTCACAAATGGGTGTGGAAAAAGCCAGGGGAGAAGCTGAATGATAGGCTAGTGGAGGGGACACTGAAGTTTGGAGGAGGTTCTCTCATGATGTGGGGCTGTATGACTTGGGAAGGTGTTGGATATGCCACCAAGATTGATGGTAGGATGGATGGAGACCTTTACCTCCAAATTTTGAAGGATGAACTACAAGATTCCCTTCAGTACTATGGTCTTCATCCTCCTGACATCATCTTCCAGCAGGACAATGACCCCAAGCACACCTGGAAGCAGGTCAAGGACTGGCTGGAGGAGCAGGATTTTAGGACTATGGTATGGCCTGCACAGTCTCCTGACCTCAACCCCATGGAACATGCCTGGGGTTACCTCAAGAGGAGGCTTGCAGAGTATGAGCACCCCCCCAAGGGAATACTGGAGTTGTGGGAGAGGACTCAGGTGGAGTGGAATGATATACCAGCTGAAGAGTGTCAGAAGTTGATTGAAAGCATGCCTAGGAGGGTTGAGGCAGTGCTTAAAGCAAAAGGAGGCTATACCAAGTACTGATATCCCCCATATACCCTTCCATTACCACAAGTGAATAAACCCTTGCAATGATGTACCTGTTTTAAAACCAACATATCTCAACAACCACTGGATGAAATCATGTGATACAGTGACCCCTTGGTAGCCAAGAGTCAGTACTACCATCCATCCCACTATGGCCAAGCAAGATTCCCACGCCCTCCAGTGCTACACTGCAGTTAGTGAAAAATAGCAAAACATTGCAAGGGTTTTTTCACTCACTGTACATGTCCCAGTGGAAATGTAAATGTCTCCACTCATGCAGCTGCTGTGACTGCAGATGACCTGGAGATGCACCTCTTGAAATATATCTGTAGGCTACCTCAGTAGACTGTGAGCTACTAAGTAGAGTACTGTACCTGTAGGCTACTACAGGATGTCAGTAAGTGATATACCGTGAAATATATAAGTGCTTACCCTCAGTAGACTGTGAGCTACTGAGGGAACTCTATGAAATGTACTGCTAAGTCTGCTCTAAGGTGATTATGTAAGCACCCAAACATCGCACCTAGGACCTGCAATACAGGGGAGATTTATATGCTCCAACAGCACCTCGAGGTAGCATGTTTGTGGCAGGAGGAACAACCAGAGTGAACTGTGCATGCACTCAGTGAAGCTTTGTGGATCAGCGAGGCAAGTGGCAAATTGACCCACAGCTGCTAAATAACCTCAGTGCTCTACAACACATGGATTCTCATCTCGACATGGCATAATCAATGTACGAAGTGGCACTAATGAAGGCCACTAGTATCAGTGGCAGCTCCAGAGAGGCAATGTCAACTTCAATACTGTATATCCTGGCCAGGTTGTATGAAGACAAAGAAGATCTAGTTATGGCAAAGGAAGCTTATGATAAACTACTTGCACATCATCCTGAATACATTGATGGTTGGTTTCTGAATCCTCATGGAATGAGTGGTAAATTTGACCATTTCGCAGCTAGAATTTGACAAACTCACATGTTGGCCAACTTGAATCAGGTCAGTGATGCACATGAGATATTGAAGCATGTGCTTACCATGCATACTAGTAACCACAACCTCCACACCTACTATATGTCATTCCTTATCCAGAACAACCAGCTGAAGGTCACGAAGGACTTCGTCTATGCCACGCTCAAGGATAATGAGTGATCCGATGTATATTTGCTCTGCGTGGCTGCCTTGATCGTGTACAATCAGAGTCATGAAAGTAGAGGTCCAAACCCCAAGGCATTAGAAGAACACAAGCGTGACTTTCAATGTGCTGTGGAAACATACCAGAAGGCACTGCAGTTTGGCCCACTTTGCACTGTGGCTGCACAAGGCCTCACAATTGCGACTGCAGAGGACACCTTGGGTGCTTTCAGCAGTGTCACTGTGGCATTGATAGCAGAGGAAACCCAACTACAGATCAAAAATGCTGGTGACACACTAGATGTCTTTGCTAAGATTCAGGAATCTCTGAATGATGGGTGTGTCTATGTCAATATTGGACACTGCTATTACGCACAAGATGAGTTTGACTGTGCAATTGAGAGTGTGAGTGCAGGTTTGAAGTTGCATGCTCTGCCCACTGATATGGTAATCCCAGTATGAGACTGCTTCTACAAGATACTGTGACAGTCACAATACTTAAGTGTTGTTATACCTTGTCGGTCATGGTATGCCAAAGCTAGCAAGGAACAGTCATTTCCTGCCATGAACACAGCATTAAAATATGCACAGATGGTTAGTGTGGTTTCTGTTTCCTTACTTGCAAAACAGCTCAATGTGAATGTGAGGTGCTTCACCTTCAACCAAGTGACAAAGCAACAATGTACAACATTGCAATGATCCAACAGAAGACTACAAAACTTCTGTTTGATCTACCTCCTTCCAAGCGCACACTATGGGACCTCAAAGTAGCGATTGGACAAGTGACCCATGCCCAGTGGTATGCCAGTCTGCCTTTTCGCAATCTGTGTTCTCACTTGACTTTCTTCCCATAATTGCAGAGTGTTTGGCTCTCTCACTGCCGATCCATCCTCTTCTGTGCCATATAACAAGGAGGTGGTGGATCAGAGATGCAAGTATGGCAAGATTATGTTAAGATGTGGCGATGAACACCTTACTTCACAGCATGCATTTGAGGCTGAGACTCAAGCATGACTTGATGCTGCGAGACAATGGCGACAAGACAAGAAAACGCATCTGGAGGCCACTGTCATGCACCAAAGGTGTTTGGTGACGTGAGCATGGAGTCTTGCTGAATAAGGGAGATTGAGGAACGTGGCCTAATGCAAAAAGATGACTGGTACATCTAGCAGTCATCCTTTGCATGAGAACAATCTTTAATGCTAGGGAAGAAACTGTTCAAGCACCAATCAAACCTTTTTAGTGCTCACATATGGCATTCCGGTTTTTCGAATATCTCGGGCATTTCTAAAGATATTGACATCATTCCCACGCTCACATGTAGCCCTTGATCATGCCATCCTTCCTTCCAAATTTGGTAACAATCCTCACCCTCCATGATTTTCTACAGCATTTCTGCCAACAGACACCCATTTCGCTAAATCCCATCATAATGGCTGCCTTGTCGACAATCTCTTCGCTCGTGTCCTGTGCTAGGGAGCATAACTACTTATATCTCCCAGGACTTCCCACTAGCTTCTGCCCTGAAGCATCCTGGTTCATCCCTTCCTCGTCCACTCCCTCCCAAGCCATCTCTTTGGGACAGCATGTTCTCCTTGTCAGTATGACATCCAGGAGGACATTCTTTGGTCATCTCGAGTCTGTTGTCAGACTTGAAAGGTCTTATGTGGTTGTATCAGTCTCTCCAGTTGAAGAAGCATATGGATCCTTCATTCCCACCCCCTGCAATGTCTACTTCTCACTCTCATCATTTGTTCTTCCAAGGTTGTGACAGATTCAGTACCAGTTACTGTCATCTAGGCTATCTGATCGCATTCATGATGATTTTGAGGCACTTCTCCCTGCTCTCATGGGAGAGGACAGTCCCCCATCTTCCTCAGACCCTGCTGAAGACTAGCTGTCAATGTAGCACCCTTTTTCAGAGGAGGAAGAGGGGGAAAAATGCGAAATCCAATGCCCTGACACCTGTGGAGACCCCCAACATTCAGCCCCTGGCAGGATCCCCCACCATTCTTCATTTGGAATCACTGTGCCTTGACCTGTCACATCGAGATTTGCTCAGTCATACCCCTTACTCAGCCATGACCAATACCCTGACTCATTCTCTTGGCATGTTAATCATCCATTCCTTCCATGACTCATACTTATTTGACATTGCTTACTGACATTCTTTGTCATGCTTACCACTTTGTTACCAATCACTTACCTGTCCTTACTAAGCCTTACTGATCATAACCAATCCCTTACCAACCCCTTTACCAATCACTGACAGAGTGTTGCTTCACATTTGTTGGAGGCTATGCTCTGGTCTTGTATATAAACCCTGCAGTTCCAGATATCAGGGAGATAGCCCAGAGAGAATATACATCACTTTCATACTTACTTCCAGGAGACTATCCTCCTGCAATATATCTTCATCTCCCATTGCTTTTGAAGCCCCTCCATCTTCATCTTCAGTCTTCCAGTGGTTGAGACCCCCTTAAGGGTCTATCCACTGATCTTCCTTTGCTCCCAGTCATCCTCAGGCTCACAGGAGCCTATTATCTTTGTCTCCCTTTGTCTCCCAGCTTCCTCCCTGTCCAGACTGTCCCCCTCCCTCTGCACTAGCTGCACAGAACCCCTCCCCTTTTGATTTTACAGGTCCTTCAAGCAGGATACCACTTAGGAAAACCACCACTCACATTTTTTTTGTCTTTGTGTTGGGTTTTTGGTTGTTTTTGCCATTGATCCTAACTTCGACTCACACCACTGAGGTATGTACTCCTTTCCTCCCTTGTGTTATGCATGGCCAATCTCCCATGAATTCATTTCATTACCCAGTGTGCTAAAATGGAAGAACTATGGCATCAAGCAGAGAAACTTGCTGAAGAGCAACACATTGCTCGTGAACAGGCACTAGAATGGACTTGAGAAATACAGGTAGAGAGTGAAGAGGAGTGCGAATGCAAAGCAAGGCACACATTGAAGAAGGTAAAGACAGAGATGGAAAGTGGCAACAAGGCTATCAATGGCAGAGAGCCCAAGAAGAAGTGGAAGGGAAAGCTAAAGAAAGTGAAAGGGAAAGCTAAAGAAAGCTGATGATCAAGGAGAGGAGAACAAGCAGTTGTCTAGTGACAAGGACACTGACAACCAATGCACCCTAGGCTGCATGACAAAGAAGCAGTGGGTCATGGACACTCAGCAGTGTATACCCCATGAGTATCTGAGCTGACTTTCACAGTGGGAGTTGACCTTTGCATCAACAGGGGGATATAAATAAGGAGTGAGCCCAAGCCTGGGATGTAAGTAGGGAGTGGGTCTGTCTTGGGAAGGAAGTGGGGAACAGGTCCATCCCCAGGATGTAAGTAGGGAATGGGGTTGCCATGCTACTATTTGATGAGGCAGGGTTGTCCCCCCCCCCCAACACAGCCCTTGGTTCAGCTGATGCGGACCCTTTTTTCATACCTGTCAGATGTGTTGTCTTCTCTACAGATATTGAAAACCCCTGCTCCATTAACATTTCCTCAGGCCTACCTTTCGTATCTGATGACGAACCATCCTTTTCAAGATTGATGGGCTCTGTCCCATTGTTGTACACTAATCACTGTGCAACATTCATTGTATTTGTGCGGAGCCTGGGCTGTGCTCGCAAAGTCTTTCTGTGTCACTCCCTCAAACTCACAGAGAGTTGGTGGATCCGGTCTTTGGCTACCTCAGGCCGAATCAAGGGGATATTCTCCCAACAAGAAATGCCTCATCTCTTCTGGTAAGTAGCTCAGGAATGCATGCTTAATGTTTCATTTTCAGCATGATGTAGCTGCTGGGGACATTTGACATGGTGTGTCAATGACATTATATTGCCAGTTTGATGATTACCAAGACATTTAGTCTATATTAGGGCAGACCCAAATCTTCTTCAGCTAACTTTTATTCTTGATCCTGCACCACTATGTACCCATCCACTATGCACCCATCATTGCCATCGACAATGACCCCAGTAGGTGGTTACCCATTCTCCCAAGTCCCAGTACCTTAGACTGGTCTGCACTATATTATTGTATTCACAAGTTATTGACTAACATTTAATAATTCTAGAAACAAGTTTACTCGCTGGTCTCCATCATCAACAGTGGAAGGCATCCACCACTTGTATTTCATGTAAGTCCATTTCGTTACTTCCTTAGTTGTGGCTGTCACTGATGTGTCTCCATTTCACACAGATGGTACTGTGACTCTACCTTCTCCATCACTTACATCTTGTTTGGTATCCTGTGGGAGTTGAATGTGGATTTGATGATGCTCAATGACGTTGAAACCATGGTACGGAAGGATTTTGTAGTCTGTCTGTGCACACCTTCTAATCTGAGAGTTTAGGTTTATCCAATGCCTCCCTCATGTGCACTTCCCCAGCAGGTCCATCCCCTCCTAGTTCTGTCATTTTACTCCTCTGCCTCATCCCAACTTCCTTAAACCACTCATCACATGCAGTGATGCCCTCCATTCAGCAGGCTAGTGGAACAATGTGGCCACAGCATACACAGATGCCATTTGTCTCTCACTGGTGTAGGGGGTGAGTACTCCCCACTATGATATTTCTTTTATTTTATAGCTTTTACTTTTACTTTTACTTTACTGTTTTTACTTTCTTTTCTTTGTTTTTGTTCTTTTACTTTAGACTTTACTTAGCTTCAAGAGTAGACACATGATGTGGCTTAAGTAAGCCCATGCACACTTACTCTCCACTGTAACTACTTACAAAAATAACAATGAAGTACCAAGAGTTACGAGTTTGAGTTTGAGTTCAAGAAGGCTGCATGTGGCCTTCTTCTGTGTTCAGACTGCCCCAGACAGCCTCAGACATTCCTCCTCAGACAGTTTTCCTTCCAGGCTATAGAAGCCCCTTTGGAAGATCTCTCCCCTTCAGATCACTCATCCCTCTCCTCAGCTTTTCTTATTCTTTTCTCTTCACCAGGGTGACTGTTATCCTCTTCTAAAAACATGCAACCACATGTAGTTTGTCGTTCGTAATACAGCATCGTTCAGTTGATTGAATTTGTATTACAATGTCTAATACCAATCCTTTCCCATCCATTTCAAAATATAAAATCTGCCAGAACGAAGGATTAAGAAGATCATAAGAAAGAAAATGTCAACATTACAATGGTGGGGATGCATGGCAATGGATGGCAATGGTGTTTGGTATTATATTACTTGACAATGCTTGACAACAGTCTCACATGCTTGGCAATGTGTTGTGAATGACATCATAATCCAGCATCATGTGCATGGCATTACCAGTCATGGTCATGGCACCCCCTGGATTATATTGGTGACCCCCTGGATGACAAAGCCATTATTGTGTAGATCACCCCTCATGGCAACCCATTGGCATGCACTAAGCAAAAACACCCCATTACAATTATGTACAATGCCTTGTCATGGTGTCTAGATTTTTCTGACATACCCCCTCTTGCCCAGGGGTCTCCCAAGTGGGCCCCACGACAGCTCAATTCTTTGACTATTGTTGGCTTCTCATGAAGTACAGTGAGTGAAAAAACGTGTGCAATGTTTGGCTGTTTTGTACTAAGTCCGGTGTAGCGCCATGAGGCGTGGGAATCCTGCTTAGCCTTGGTGAGGTGGGTGGTAGTACTCGCTCTTGGCTACAAAATGGTCCCAGGGTCACGTGATTTGGTGCAGCAGTCATTGAGATATGTCCATTATAAAACAGCTACACCATTGCACATGTTTATTCACTTTTGAAAAGTGAGGGGTATTTGGGGAATATCAGTACTTGGTATAGCCTCCTTTTGCTTTAATCACTGCCTCCACCCTCCTAGGCATGCTTTCAATCAACTTCTGACACTCTTCAGCTGGTATATTGTTCCACTCCACCTGAGTCCTCTCCCACAACTCCAGTATTCCCTTGGGAGGATGCTCATACTCTGCAAGCCTCCTCTTGAGGTAACCCCAGGCATGTTCTATGGGGTTGAGGTCAGGGGACTGTGCAGGCCATACCATAGTCCTAAAATCCTGCTCCTCTAGCCACTCCTTGACCTGTTTGCAGGTGTGCTTGGGGTCATTGTCCTGCTGGAAGATGATGTCAGGAGGATGGAGACCATAATACTCAAGGGAATCTTGTAGTTCATCCTTCAAAATTTGGAGGTAGAGGTCTCCATCCATCCTACCATCAATCTTGGTGGCATACCCAACACCCTCCCAGGTCATACAGCCCCACATCATGAGAGACCCTCCTCCAAACTTCAGTGTCCCCTCTACTAGCCTATCATTCAGCTTCTCCCCTGGCTTTTTCCATGCCCATTTGCGCCCATCTGACCCCAGGCGATTAATTTTAGTCTCATCAGACCATACCACCCTCTTCCAGTCCTCCAAAGTCCAATCTTTATGGGCATAGGCAAAGTCCAACCTTGCCTTGCGATGCTTGGCAGAGAGGATAGGTCGTTTTTGCTTTACCACAGCCTTCATACCAGTCTTCTTCAGGTGCTGGCGAACAGTATTTGGGTGGAGGGGCTGGTTGATGACATTGGTGAGAGTTTTGGTCACCTGCACAGCATTGTCTGCCTTCTGAGTTGAGATGAGGTGGATGGCATGGCGGACATTAGCAGGGGAAAGCTTGGATGGACGACCTCCAGTGGACTTCTGCAGGCTGGAACGCTCCTTGGAACGAAGTCTAGAGATGGTAGAGTGATGTAGGCCAGTACTGGAGGCAATAGAGGAAGGAGAATGACCAGAATCAAGCATAGTGAGGATAGTATTCCTTTGGGTGGAGGAGATGGATCTCATGGTGGTAAAGGTTGGAAATAAAGAAGCGTGTGAACTTGTTCAAACTCAGACACAATGTTTATATGTGTATCTTTGTTTGTAGGACCAAACAACCACAATTATCTCTTCATTTGACTCAGATTTTACTTCCAGCCCAAAAGTGAATAAACGTGTGCAATGGTGTAGCTGTTTTATAATGGACATATCTCAATGACTACTGCACCAAATCACATGACCCTGGGACCATTTTGTAGCCAAGAGCGAGTACTACCACCCACCTCACCAAGGCTAAGCATGATTCCCACGCCTCATGGCGCTACACTGGACTTAGTACAAAACAGCCAAACATTGCACACGTTTTTTCACTCACTGTACAATAAAGGTTATGCACTTGATGGGGCAACATGAGAACAACGTGAATGTCTATGGTTGCTGTGTCAGATCTTCAGAGGATCAGACATAGTTGCTTCATATGTCCCAGAGTTTCTTGGAGCCACACAGGTCTGTGATCCAGAGGAAAAGGGAGCATACAGTGGCTCAAAAAAGTGTCCCAATGTTGGGTCATTTTGCAAAGATCTCTTATTTGTGACTGGACTACTGAGAATCAGTTCATGGGCCTGCAGAGTGTCTGAAAGTACTTGGTCTTGGCATTCCAAAACTATTTTTGTCATATGATTTGGTTTCCATGGTGACAAGATATGATCATTTCAAAATGACAGCTCATTGGGACACTTTTTTGACCCTAGATTTTGTAAATAATCATTTAGTAACAGCACTGGAATTTGACAGCTTCTGATGGATGCTGTGCTTCAGCCCTGTGTAGTTATGTAAATTACATCATTCTGATCAGTATAAATAGTATGCCCATCAATCTGGCTTCCCTACCATACCATGAAGCCTATTCCTGACTCTGTTAGAGCAAATATCCTTTCTCTCTCTGAATCCAGTCTCTCTAGTCACAAAACAGCCTCTAAAACTGGTCTAGGGAAGTCTACTGTGGCCGGGGTCATCAGAGAAGTCCAACCAGAGAAGGAAAACACTAAACTAGGACATCCTTCCAAGCTCTCCTCTACTGATAGAAGAAGGATTATATCCAGTATTACTACTGGAAGAGCAGAAAATGCTGTCCAAGCTACTCATCTTATCAACTCTGCTCTCTCCCATCCTATCTCTCCACAAACAGTTTGGAATGTCCTTAAGGCTGCATCTATGAAGGCAATAGTCAAGAAGAAGAAGCCACTCTTGTCTATCAAGCATAGCAGAAGGAGACTAGCCTTTGCACTCAAGCATCAAAACTGGACTGTGGAGGACTGGACAAGAGTTATTTGGTCAGATGAGACCAAGATTAATAGGATTGGGTCAGATGGAAGGAAGTATGTGTGGAAAATGGCAGGTGAGCCTTTGCAGGATAAAGAAGTGCAAGGGACAGTGAAGTTTGGAGGGGGTTCCTTGATGGTATGGGGTCGTATGAGTTGGAATGGAGTGGGGATACTTGCAGAGGTTGAGGGGAGGATGGATGCTGAGCAGTATGTTTCTATTCTGGAGGGGAATCTGCTTCCCAGCATGGAGTATTCTGGTATTCCCAGGGAGAACATTATCTTTCAACAAGATAATGACCCCAAGCACTCCTCCAAAAGGGTCCAGAACTGGCTTGACTCTCAAGATATCAAGGTACTAGACTGGCCAGCACAGTCTCCAGACCTTAATCCCATTGAACATCTATGGGAAATCCCAAAAAAGAAGCTCAATAGCTATAAAGCACCAGCAAAGGGGGTTTGGGAGCTTTGGGAGAGGATTGAAGTGGAGTGGAACAAGATAGAGGTGGAGCAGTGTCAGGGACTAATAGAAAGCATGCCTAGGAGACTAGAAGCAGTGATAAAGGCAAAGGGAGGACACACTAAATACTAAAACTATAATTTAGAATCACTGCTCAAAAAAGTGTCCCAATGAGCTGTCATTTTGAAATGATCATATCTTGTCACCATGGAAACCAAATCATATGACAAAAACAGTTTTGGAATGCCAAGATCAAGTACTTTCAGACACTCTGCAGGCCCATGAACTGATTCTCAGTAGTCCAGTCACAAATAAGAGATCTTTGCAAAATGACCCAACATTGGGACACTTTTTTGAGCCACTGTATGTTGAACAGCTGCTTTGGGCCACAATAAGCACTATGGGAGATGTGCAGCATGACATAATCAATCTAGTGCATGGCGATCTCAGACCCAAGATCACACATTCCTTTCGAGTTAGAAACACTGATCGATCCATTCGATCTGGGCTGGATGCCTTATGTGAGGTTGCTTCTGCAATCTCAGATGGATGATCATAACTTTGTGCAATGGTCAGAATGGAAATGTCTTCCAGAAGAGACACTCAGGGGATGTCTCCCAGAGTTGTCAAAACAGGATGAGGACTGCCTCATGGAGTTAGCAAGGACTGGCTATCTGTCCCTAAAGGAGAGACTCTGCCATCGCCACTGCCCTTCTGAGAGGAAAAGGAAGTCATGCACAAAAGGGTTTTCCATCAAGCTGCCACCATCATTGCTGACTCGGCCAGTAACAGAGGAACCATTTATGCTTGGGTTGACTTATTAGAAAAAGCCTGTAATGACCTTGACTTTTGCAGTATCCATAATGTCATTCAGACCCAAAGTGACATTCCTCCCCATCCTTTCATTGCACTTGCCCTGGATGATCAGTTGTACTTCTATCTTGGTGGACACCTTCCCATTCCATGCAACCACCCCCTTCGTCCCTATGCTTGTTTTGATTGTGAGTTCATTGGCCACTGGTCATGTCGACACAGTGCTGGATCTCATTGGACCACCCCAGAGGAGGCCTCTATTCTATCCCCCACTAGCCCTTCATTGCCCACAACACATCATTCACTGACTGCACCACATTCCTCAGGCTGTCATCGATCGGGGGCTCACCAATCTTAACAGGGGGGTAATGTTACAAAATGACCTCCTTTCTTTCCCTTCTGAACATGTCCCACCACTACTCCATGCCTATGCCACCCTTTCTGTCATAATCATTGCCACCATCATCATATCTGCCCTTGCCACTGCTCATGTTATATCTGGCACATCTCCTGACAGCCAGATGCTTTGGTAACCCAAAAGGTTACTGGTCTCAGGCCTAACCCTGAACCCCTATCAGACAATGCTCAGTTCAACCTGTGGCTCATCAAGTATCCTGTGTCTCACCTTGGTCTCTCCATCCCTTGTGACAGTATTTGTTTGACTTGTGACTCACACTGTATCATAGCTGCACCTTGACTGCGCAATGTTGCCTTTCCAGTATATGGTACTTCCTGTACTTGTCAATGCTTCCTTGACTCATTGATGTTTCTTGGACTGATTGATACATACTTAGCTCATAGCTGTGCTTCCCCTTACCTATATAAACCCTAGCTACTTGCCATGTACCATATCTTTTTGCTACCTTGCAATCCACTCCATTTATCACCATTCTTTGGTGATATGAGTGTTAGTGACCAAGGGGACCTAAAGTCATTACATCCCAAGGTACAACTTATTATCACCTCGCTGCACTTGTCCTTTATTAGGACATTTGTGTGCAATGGCATAACAACAGTAGTACTAACTCTGGAAAGCTTGAAAGACAAATATCACAAGCATGTGAAGAGACTTAATCAGATGGGTGTGGGTGTTGCACCCAGGACAGATAACCTCTGCAGTAAGCCTTCTTGGGTATGGCAACAGATGAATACTTATAACACTTGCAGAAACAATCATAAATTCCTTCCCTCACTTTGAGGATCTCAATTTGATTTGGAGGGGAAACCCTTCTTTTGGTGCCAGGCCATTTACCTCCAATCAGCAGATGAACTGTGCTGAAGATACACTTTCACTCATGCAGAGAGGTGCCACATGCCCTGGCAACGACATGTTTACTGTGAAGAGTAATGAACCAATGGCACCACAAGTAAATCTTCCTGCCAGTAATCAAGGCGACAATGGTACTGTGCCCTGGGATGACTATGATTATGGTGGGATGGCTGAGGATGATGGACAGGAGGGTGAGCCCACAGGGGAATATGACCTATGTGTTGACATTGGGGGGACTTTGTGTGAGGGGGACTATGACATTCCTGCTGATGCTGGGGGGACTTTTGACAATGACTCTGAGATGCATGAAGACTTTGGGGATGACCTGGGTTACCCCACAGGTGTTTGAACATGGGTACATCCTTTCTGCCAGGCAATTTGTTGTCCATCTTACACTTGTTAGCAGGAAGCTCTTCCCCCTGGTGTGCAGGTCAGCAACACTCCCCAGACAAAGTGACACACTATGTCATGGGACTCACGGGATTCCTTTAAAGTCACAGAACCATTGTACTGTCATGCCACTCCTGCACCCACTTCCAGTAGTGTCCTGACACCTGTCAGCTCACACTCTCATCACTGCTTCCTGTCCCCTTACTCCTGATCGTCAGAAACAAGTCTTACAAGGGGTTGCAAGTCATCGGCAGGACATGCCAAGACTGACATGCAAGAACAACTTGATAGCCTCAGGCATGAGGCTGAGTCACTCAAAGGGGAATGGGTATCAAGTGGTTCAAACAAGTACAAGTATGCCATCCATTCAAAGGAGCTTGTGTATCGATGGGAGGAGGCTATCCACCAGTGGCATGAAGCCAAGCTTAACCACAAGTGCCATCAAGAGTCTAAGCAACTTGAAATTGAGCTTATGACTGCACAAGCACAGCTCTTCGAGAAGCAGGCTGAAGCTCTTCACCTACAAATACAACTGGCTCAAATCAAGGCAGGGAAGTGCACTGGTGGTATGAGTGGCAATGCTGGTGTGTCCAAATGGGAGGGAGCCTTGTAGGTTATCCCACAAAAATTATATTGTATCATTTTCTGCTTTGTCAAAATGTTGTGTACTTGCACAAGTGTTGTAAATGTAGACACTTCTATGAATTTTTGTGCATGTAATCTGCTACTTAGTCATATAAATGTGAATGGACTTCAAGTAGATCCCTCATTAGCACTGTGTGATGGCACTGCCCAGGTGAGCCTGAAACTTCACCTACAACCACATTGTCCTCATTCTGCCTCTCAAACTGCAGACCTTCACAAAGAGCCCAGCCCATCATTGATGCCTCACCTTGCTTTCTCTTCTTGAAATGGACAATCATGTTGTGCAAGATCAAGCAACATTCCACCCAATATATTGCAACATACAAGCCCCACTTTCTCCAGATCTGCAAGTGGAGTTCTCACAGCGACTGGAACTGACCTTACAGAGCTGCAAATGCATGTTCTACCCAAACACGAACCTTCAAGTAAGTGCATAGTCAGTTGGTCTGCACTTTGTTGAATGTAAGTGACAGACTTTGGATAGGTAGCAGTTGTATATGCTCTGTTGTTGCAACAGGCTCCCCCCCCCTCAGTCTCTTGAAAGGTGACAAGCACCACAGCTCTAACAGATATGCACTGTCAGCCCACACCCAGTGCTCAGCTGGAAGAACCAGTTCATGTTTGCATGCAAGCTGTGTAGCCTGGAATGTGCATGCATTGTGAATGCTCCCTGGATGACCAAGTCCATAGTCAACTATCTGGAGGTTGTGTGGCATGAGAACAAGCTATAGTCACCAGTAAGTCATGTTCTGCATTGGTTTGTTATCACTGGCCTGACAATTCAAAGAATAGTTACACTTTCTGTTGTAGAATGTCTCCCCATATATACTTGGCTTCAACATTAGCTTTACAGCCAAGCCGTCAGCTGCAAAGACCCCATTTTGCCACACTGCACATGTTCATGCCTCAACAAACTCTCTTGCCTCATCCATCTCAATATCATCAACATTCAGGAAGAAGATGAAATTGTTGTGCTGATTGAGCAGTGTGATCATAATGTGGTGAGTGCAGTTAATTACAGACCCAATACTAACCCCAGCCCATTGTCTCACATCTTTGGGTGAGATTGTGTTCCCATAGTGCCCTGTGCAGTTCAGGAATATTGCCAGTTGCAATGCACCTGGCAGCTGACAGTTGGGTGAATTATTCTGGCAGATCAGATGGTCGCCAATGGAATCCAGAATAAAGTCGAAGGTATCTGGACTGACATGCAATTTTTTGTGAAATGGGTCTGGTTGGTGGTCTACACTTTTGCTAGTCAACTAGACTACACTTTTACTAGTCAAGTACACTGCACTTTGGTAGTCAAAAATGCAGACTACTACCAATGTTCCTAATGAACTAGACTACACTTTTGCTAGTCAACTAGACTACACTTTTACTAGTCAAGTACACTACACTTTGGTAGTCAAAAATGTGGACTGCAGCCAATTTTCCTAATGAACTACAGTACACTCTTGCTAATCAACCACACCACACTTTTGGTAGTTAACTACGGTACACTTTTGCTAGTCAACTACACTATAGTCAAAAATGTGGCCCTCTACACATTTTCTTTGTCAACTAGACCACACTTTTGTTGATGATCTACACAACCCTTTTGCTGGTCAACTACACTTTTGTAGTCAAAAATGCAGACCACTACACATTTCTGTAATGAATCCAGCTACACTTTTGCTAATGAACTACACTACACTTTGGTAGTCCACCATGTGCACCACTGCACATTATCAAAATGAACTAGACTACACTTTTGCTAATGAACTGCACTACTCCTTTGCTAGTCAACTACACTACACTTTTGCCATTCAAATACATTACATTTTGGTAGTCAATACTACACTTTTGTTCATCAACTGCTCTACAATTTGGTCATGTCCACCACACTACTGCTAATCAAAATATACCACATTTTGGTAGTCCAAAGTGTGGACTACTACACATTGGTTAGTGGACTACACTACACTTTTGGTAGTCACTACTACACTTTTGTTAATCAACTACACCATGCTTTGCTAGTCACCAGCACACTTTTGGTAATAAACATACACTACACTTTGGAAGTTGAAAGTATGGACTACTACACTTTTGCTAATGCACTGCTCTGCACTTTTGCCATTAGCTCAAGAACTACATGCACTACACTTCTGGTTGTCACTGCTACACTCTTGCTAGTCAAATATGCTGCGCATTGGTGGACAAAAAAGATGTGGACTACCACACTTTTGCTAGTCAAGTATGTGTCACTTTACCTAATGAAATATGGTGCACTTTTGGTAGTCACATCAGTAAATGGGATTTTAGTTGGAACCAGTCATAAACCTGTTTGTGACCAGTCCTGACCAATTGCTGGTTCCCCAATGGTCACTACACTACACTTTAGTAGTCCAAGATAAAGACTGCCACACATTTTCCTAATGAACTATGCCCCATCTCAGTAGTCAGTAAAGAGGACACCACTGCACATTTGCTAATGAGGTACACTGCACTTTGGTGGGCAGGAGTGTGGACTGCTTGGCTGATCCTAATGGACTGTACTATATTTTGGGTGGTCAAAACAATAGACACCACTACACATTTACTAATCAAACATCACATGCTGTGGAATTAAAAAATACAGACCATTGCCTTATGACTAATGCAGTATGCAGAATACTGTTGGTGAATCAAAATTCGAGTCCCTGAAATCCCATGGGGAATCCTCAGTTGCATGGAGAATCTCCATGCCCCCATGGGGAATATCCAACACTACATAGAGAATTTCCATGCAACTCTGGAGAATGTCCAACCTTACATGGAGAATCCCCCAGCCATACTGGAGAAGCTCCAACCTGACATGGGAAATCACCACCTTGATTGACCTGGGGAATCTCCAACCTGGCATAGAGAGTCTCCAAGCCCCACTGGAGAATCTCCAAGCCCCCATGGGGAATCACCCACCTGACATGGAGAATCTCCAACCTGTCATGGAGAATCCCCAACTCACTGTGGAGAATCTCCAACATGTCATGGAGAATCCCCAAGCACCCCTGGGGAATCTCCCACCTGTCATGGAGAATCTCCATGCCTACCTGTGGAATCTCCAGCCTGTCATGGCAAGTATCCATACCACCCTGGGGAATCTCCAACCTGTCATGATGATTCTTCCTGCCCATCTGGGGAATCTCCAACCTGCCATGGAGCATCTCCTTCCCCCCCTGGAGAATCTCCAACCTGTCATGGGGAATCCCCAAGCCTCCCTGGAGAATCTCCAAGGTGCTATGCATGGTCATAGTGATGTCAATTTGGCATGGGGATGCCAGAAGTTCTTTCACCAGGGGTAGGTCAAATGTGCATGGGGAATATCCAGGGTGTTGCCTGTTCAATGGCCAGCTGCCACCTGGGCTAGCTCAATTTAGCATATGGCATGCCCATGTTTACAATGGAACAGGGCTCAATTGAGCCTGGATACAACCCAATTATCACCAGGCATAGGTCAATTCAGCCTGGGGATTCCCAGGAGGAGTCCAGTTATCACTAGGAATAGGTCAATTTAATTGGGATTGTCCAGGTATAGCCTGGAGGAGGGGTCAACCCACCCTGGGAAAGCCCCAGCTGCTACCCTAGGGTAGGTCAAAAGAGCATGGGTTTAGCCTGGAGAATACCCAATTGCCTTCATGGACTGGTCAATTTGGCATGGGAAATGGCCAGGGTTGGACTGGGAGTGGGTCAGTTTAGCTTGGAGAAGATCCAGTTGCCACCTGGGCCAGGTCAATTTGCCATGGGGAATGCCCAGGGTCATATTGGGAGCTTGGTCAATTTAGGCTGGAGAAGATCCAGCTGCCACCTGAGACAGGTCAATTTGCCATGGGGAAAATCCTAGCAGGACCCCAGCCACTCCTGTTATATGGGAGATTCCCCAGGCATCTTCTGGAGAATCTCCAGGTGTCGGGTATTCCCAACCACTTGACACCTATTAGGTTATAACATCTATAAAAATATATGAACCTAATAGGTGCCCATAGGGGGTTGACTGAAGTGAGGAAGTTGCCATGGCACTGGCTGATTCCCATCAGGATGCTGCAAACAACACCAATGAGGACTGCAACCTGAGCAACTATGTCCATATGCTCTATTGGTGGGGTATTTTGATTCTCTATCAGGGAGTGAACAATTCAATATTTTTACTGATGACAATAATACTTACCAGTATCAACACTTACCAGCTCCAAATTTCCTGATGAAGGAGAGGGGGATGGCCTTGCCTTGACTTCAAGCTCAAGCTTGTCCAGAGTAGTTGTGACCTCCCTCTTGTGAGCATTGATGGAATTGGCCTTCCCTCTGATATTCTCCCAGGAAAGACAGAGGCACTGCAGGTCATTGGTCACCTCAGCAATAGAATCATCTGAAGGATCTAGTAAGAGACAAAGGCACTGGTTGGCATGGCCCTCAATATTGGACAATAGTTTCAATGCCTTCACAGAGTGTGCATGGCCATCCTTCCTGGATACTTGATGGCCTGTGATCTGAGAAGCAGGGAGAGCCATGGGATGTAGCATTGATGTCTGGGAAGTTAGGTAAAGATGGCTGAGGCTTTCAGCAATGTCAGCAAAAGGAATGGGATCCAATGACCCAGCAACAATGCCCTTGCTTGGACCTGATGCCTGGTATTCAGATTGTGAGTTCCAGAGTTTGTTGGCAGGGGATTTCAGATCCAGCCCATCATTGGTAAGCATTAGAGCAAGCAGGTGGCTAGCAAGGTTATTGGGATGGGTAGTATGGGCAGTGAAGGTCTTTTCAGTAGCGGCAGGGGACACCCTGTGTTTGGACTTTTCCTCCTGGACATGCTTCAGATGGGCAGCTATCAGCCACAAATCCATCAAGGTACCATTGGTATCTCTCTGAACACACTCTTTGCACTGACATCATTTCTATATGGCATATGACAGAGGCATGTTGTAGGGGAGGGGATGGCTGACCAAGGTCATCAGTGCATAACCTGAGCCTGTGTATTAATGCATGGAGGCATACTTACAAAGGAGGGCTTTTGTGGACCTTGTTTTCATACAAAGACAATTAGTGTTGATGTTATTGCAGAAGGCTCTGCCACTAGACCTTGTGGGTGTGATGTGATGGACAGAAGGGGATTGTCATAAGAAGGACAATGAAGACCTTAGGCATAACAAGAATGGTTAGATCCAGATGATCATGGAAGACATTTCAATGGACCTTGATTTGTGTTCAGCATTACAGGACCTACTTATCCAAACATGATGACCAACTTGCATGACTAGAAGTCTATTGAACACAAATTTAGGCTCAGGACAGATTGATGGTCACAGGAATATCAACTAGAACTACCCATAAATCAAATGGTGCTTGTGCCCCCCCTCTTTACCAGAGCTTCCCAGCTCTGCAAAATGGCAGCCATGATCAACCCACAGGCTATGATAACAGTTATACCCAAGAGGGAGTCAGGAGGGAAAAGTTGGTGTACAATGCCAATTACAGCTGCAAGACTGAGTAGCATTACCATGCCAAGTAAGAGAACAACAACCACCCAAAGCAGCAGGGGAGCTGGTACACAGTACTTGGGTGGGTATTGCACCTGATACTTCTCCCTGTGCAAGTGTGGGTGGAGAGTAACCTATAGTATGGTCAAACTTGCATCCACTGGCACTACTGAGGCTCATGTTAGTTCTTTGCAGCATGGTCTGGGGCTGAGACATGTTTTGATCTCCAGTTTAATATCCTGATGAAGGTGCATAGTGATGATGACAACTTATTTTGTTGTTCAGGTAACAAGGGTAACAACAACAGGGTAACAACAGGCAGCTCTCATATTTAACTATCTTTGACTATCGACATTAGGCATGAGGAGGAAAAACAGGTCAAGGAAAAGGCAACATTGAGCTTTACAGCTGAGATCAGGACTGCTCCCATGTGCCAGGCATGAGCTTAGCTGGCAGATTAGAGTGCCCAGCAGCAGGCATGACAATGCAGGTGTTGTGTGGGGTCTTGGGGTAAATCAAACAACACTGACAACCAAAAGAAAGCAAAACTTATGGAATACATCTCCTCAAGCAGCCATTCTATGATCTTGAGAGTGAAGTCAATGGCCTCAGAAAGCCCAATTTCTACCTGCTTACAGAGGCCAGCTTCCAGCTGGCAAGCATACTTCTTCATGTGGTATTGAACTGCCCTATGAATGCTCTCCTTCAATCTGAGAGGGATATGAGAACCTGACAGTGGGCATGGAGCTGAGACTGGGGAACTATGTTCCAAGATTGATCAGGGGGCTGGAACCCATCAATCACATTATTCCTCAGATTATTTGTACAGGTGAATAAAATAAAGGTTGCTTACCTACCAGCTCCAAAGGCAATGAAAGACCAACCCCCCCAAGGGTGTCCAAAATCACCACACCTTGATGAGTAAGGTGGGAGGGGCTGGAAGAACTTGCATTTTGAGAAGTAAGTAGGGAAGATGAGGTGGTGGGTGTGGGCTTGGTTGGGTCATTTCCACCTAAATTATAAGGAGCTTGAAATTATGGAAGGCTCAGACAAAATGCAATGGACTTATCAACTGCACATGAACAGGATCCATAGGCAGGAAGTGGTCCACAGCAGTGTGGAAGCTCTGTGAACAAGTCTGTGTGAAAGAACTGCAATTCTGACCACCTACATACCTCATTCATTGAGGCAGATTTGTCCCAAATTGCAGCCTTGCTACAGGTGAGGTCGGTAGACAAAGTAGGAGGTCTACAGTCCCCTGACTAGTAGGGCTGAAATCTGGAAATGGTATGCGGGTGCATTGAACAAAGAGAGCTGGAATCAGATTTCATGATGGTCTGGTGGTCTGGTGGGGGTGTAGACATGTCAGTGTTATAAGGGGAAGGGAGACATAACAAATTGATTGACTACTCACCAGCATCAATGACAAAAGCACTAAATCAGTCAATGCCTGACAATACACTCATGCACCGAATGAAAAATCAGTCACTGCCCAACAATACATTCATGCACTGAATGACTTGGCATTGTGTAAGCTTGATTTTGAGTTGCTGACTTGTAACAAATATCCATCACCTGACAATAAAGTCATGCAACAAGATAGCCCCTTTGAGGCTGAGTCTGTCTCTACATTTAATTAATTTAAGTCATTGGCTGGTAACAAACGGTGCTCACCACAGTGCATCAAGAAAATATGCCAGGCAACAATAAGGCCCTCCATCAGAATTGACACCAATGTTGCTGGGCCAAACAAAAAGGGTGAATGATTCTGTGTCAGATAAAAAACAAACATAATGATTAGTGACTACAATACAGTTACCCAGTTACCCATTATTCTGCACATGATAAATAGATAACAAAGACGGGTGGGATAGCCATGAGAACCATGCTGCCGATCAAGTCAGTTCCAAAGTATATCTTGGGGGGCACCTTTCAGCCCATCAAGATGGTATACTCTGTCTAGCAGTCTCAAATGACAGTAGACTCCTAGCAAGCAGAGGTCAGCAACAATTATACAGCCTATAGAAAATACTTACAACTATAGGTTTCAATGGACTACATATGTGGGACCTACAAACTAAAGTGGAGCTTCGCAAGCCCTGCCAGACATGCAATCCACAGGATCCCATCACCTGCATGGTGTGGTTGACTCTTGAAGATGAGAGAAATGATATACTCTGCTGTGGCACTGGGCTTGGGTATCTCTTGCTCTGGAAGCAAGGGTTGACCTCTGCAACACCAGAATTTGAGGAAACTCTGGCAAGATGGGTAGGGATGGATCAAGAAGTCATGGCTATTAGCTGGTGCAAAAGAAGTGATCAGCTCATCACTGCAACTTACAACAGACAAGTCCAGCTTTGGACAGTGGGTGCAAAATATATGCTGACCAATATCTTTAGTGTTGAACTACCAACCACTGTTCCATGTGCTGTGTATTTTCATGGCACTGATGTTCTCATGTTTGGGATGTATGATGGAGAAATGTGAGTAATCAGCAGGACCATGAATAAGAAACAACTCAGGGTTATTGGGATTATAGACACACACTATGCAGAAAAGATGGGGGAGATTGATGTAAGTACAGGTATATGGTTACATATGCAAATCTTACAAGAATACTTCAGAGAAAATGCTGCTATTGATAGTGCTCACATGAGCTTCATCATTGACAATGCTGTAAACAGATTCAGTCTTCACAGAATGGAAGACAGCATATGTACTAGAACATATGATACAAATCCCAAGAAAGGATTCCCAAAGCAAGTAACTGTTGCAGAGAGAGAATTGGTAGTCATAGGTGGAGGGGATGATGGATTGGGCTATGTGTTTGACAAGGGGACCAGTGAACTGGTTCAAACACCATGGCACTCCACCAATGGATGAGTGCAAACTGTCACTGTAAGATGAATCTCTTTCCATGGACAGTAACTGATGTACATACCAAGACACACAATGCAGGTGATGTTCACTATATCCTTGCAGCGACATCAAGCAACAAAAACAATATCTCAATATCTATATGGACAAAACCAGCAACATCTTCCAAGCATCATCACAAAAAAAGGGGGGGACCTACTGCATTATCCATTTGCCAGTTGGTTTGGCAAATGATTCCACACCTTATGGCACTGGCTGCCATCATGATGTTCACACTGCAAATGAGTGTGGGCAGTGAAGTTTACACAAGGACACATGGAAAGGGGCACCTTGTAAATCCCTTGTCATGGAAAAGAAACCCAATGCCAGCCTTCCTGGTACGGTCAAGGGGAATTGCATATGTTGACAAGATCCAACAGACAAGCACTGCATGCCCCAATTCCAAGTTTCATGGGGAAAGTACCATTGATCAAAGGAACACAGGGTATGGCAATGTCCATGCAGGGTATAACATTGAGGAAGGGTGTGCAGGGTGTGGCAATGGCGATGACATGGGGGAATATGAACCTGAATGAGTCCTTAGACAATCTTCATAGGTCAAAAACTGTAGAAAATTAATGACTTACCACTGCACTGTGATAATCTATGGTTTGAACAGGCTATGGACAATCAGAAAAGTTTTTGTACATCAAAATTTGCAAATGACTGACCATGGGAATGAAATGGCAACAGTCAAGGGCACAAAGGTATCCACCTATGGGCAGTCAGAAGTCTCTGTTGCAATGGATGACAGGTATACACACACCATTATAAAGGCTTCATAGTTGGCGATGACATGGAAGATGAATACTAGGTGTATTGCCTACTAATAATCAGAAGTGTCTCTGCAAATAAAATGTATATGCATACACACATGATGCCATGAGTATGAATTAGCAAGACTGATTTTTACTAGGTTCATACTCATGCTTTGCAACATTTTACTTTACTATGTTATGCAACACACACCCATAGTAGAGGATCTACTATATGCACACATAATATTACTACACTATGATTTACTATACTATGCAATGCACACCCACATATACATGTACATTATAGTATGCTACTGGTGAAAACAAGGACAACAAAGACAAGGAGGGTGATGGAAGAAAGGAAAAATATAATAAGCAAGCTTGACAGCTTTTAAACTGAAACAAACTCAGCTGGGAAATGCCAAATCTGCATCTAACCAAACATGATCATGTGCTCCCAATGTTGCTGTTAGCCACACTTCACTGATGACTCAGCCAATGTGTACACCAGTAAAAAGTGTACATGGATAAGATCTTGAGATATAGTTATCATCAGACTAGGCTTGGTGTAATGCCAGCAGAATATCATCAGACTAAGTTCAATGTACAGTTTGGAGCACAGACCTTCATATCTACTAACAACAGATGGTCACAACAATGGGACAATGAACAATGCCTTTGTGCCATGAGTTGGTTATGAATTGAACCAAGTTGGAAGACTTGTCCATCAGCCCTATGAAGAGAGGATACAGGCATCAATTATTGCATCACCTAAATCCAAGCAGTAGACCTAGGTAATACCCAACAGGCCTGCCCAGAAACAAGTAGTTTGTCACACCATGCAAGTGTTTCTGGCAGAGCACTTTGAAGACTGGAGCGCCGGACGGATGGAAGGGACATCAAGAAGAATGATATGTATTATGATACAAGATCTACATAGATAGCAGTCTTCCTATTCCCACCCAACAAGTCTTGGGTAAGGCAGTGTATGATGCAGCCTGGTCACCATCAAATTTTTGAAGTCTCGAGGTATTCAAATGCAAGAACTCACTGTCACAACCTCCTGAGCAGAGGGTTTGACCCTCGCATATGGGTGGAACCTGTATTGGCATGACAACTTGTAGGATGGAAGCCTTCCACCATCTGAAGCCATGCTGGAATCAGAGATGACAAATGATGGGGGGGGAGATGGCAAACAGCAAGGGAGGGATGGCCAATGATGAGGGTGAAACAGTGAATGACAAGGAGATGAAACATTCATCATATGTATTGTTGTATGATGCAGCCTATTTACTATCAATATTCTGAGGTCTCAAGGTAGTGAGAACTCACCATCACAATCTCCCAAGCAGATGGTTTGACTCTTGCATATGGGTGGAACCTAAAGTGGTGCAACATCTTGTAGCAGGGAAGCTTTCCTTCATCCATGTCATCCAAATAGAAAAGGAAATTGGGGAGTGAGGATAGTGATGGTAGAGGAGAAAAACCATGGGATGAGGGAGTTTGAAACCTGAGTGTGCCTAAAATATGGGAATGACTGAGTGCAATTGGAGGAGTCAGCAGTCTGTGGACAAGGGAGTTTAAAACCTAGGCATGCCTAAAATATGGGAATGACCAAAGCACAATTTGGGAAGTCAACAGTGGAGGGACACAGGCACTGTAGTTGAAATTACACAATTGCATGCTGCTTCTACAATGCCATCTCATGGGACACTTCGCAGTATGATGCCCAGCAATGCTGAGCATTGTCATGCCAGCAGTTCTGTAACCCTTGTGAAACTTCTATCTGCAAGCTCAAGTGCTAGGCATGACTAGCATGGTTGATGGGCACAATCCAGAAGAACTTGTTCAGTATGCAGTTAACTATGGACATTCAAGTGATACAACAGCAACAGCAATGAACTTGAGGCCCATTGGTGTAAACTGTAAATGGAGCAGATGCAAACTAGCCACCATGAGTGACAGCAGGACAGCAGAGGAATGCCAATAAAGCACATACCTATGACCACCTCTTGTCAAGAAGAGATCATCAGTGGCAATTGATCTATATCCTCAAAATCATCATCCTGAGGCTGTTGGATGAGGAAAATGATCAGAAGAGATGTGCCAATTCATCATCAGAACTAGAAGTCCTTGTACACAAATAGAGATCCTTGATTTCTGGGAAATTGGGTAACCACCATGCACAGTGTAACTGGCAAGCTCATTAGTCATAGTCACAGTGGGCGAAACCTACATACAATTGTATTGTCATCTGCTTCAGAGCTCAGGACCCAAAGAGTGAGATCCTTGACTTTGGTAAGACAAATTTGGGAGCTATTCTCTGGCAAAGCCAGCACATGGGGATCTGCCTTGGCAGGAATTCAAATGGAGAGCTCATTCACTGCAGACAAATGTTTGGCACATAACAACACATCCAATAGAAAACAATCCATGAAGCTGGATGCCCCAAGTTGAAGCCCAAGATATTCCAGAGTACCTGGTATATAATCATAATGCAGAAGGGAGAGTACATGGGAAGGGGGACCATCCAGTCTGGTCAGCGAAGAGAGTAAGGCCATTGGGTGGGTATGTCACAATGGGCTGTGGGGAAGTGAACTGCATTGAGCTGTACTGCTAATGATAGTCAGGGTCTTCACTTGGTGGTGCGATAAGAACTCCACTAGGCTGCAGGCAGGACAAGTAGTCTCTACCTCCAGTGAGCAAAGGGACATGAATCGTAAATCCCTGAGCAACTTCATCCCCTGCACAGCTGTAAGTGCCATGTTAGTGAGCCAAAGACTAACCAGTGGTGCACTGCACAAGGTACTCAGTGTGAAGGTGATGGACATGGAGGTGAAGAAAAGTGATGATGAGAGCTCTAAGGACTCGATCTCAGTGTTGCAAATAGTAGTTCCTTGACCACAGCAGATCCATGGCCCTTCTCCCCAAGCCATGGCAAGTCAATTCCTTGCATCCTGACCCTTGGATGCATTCCAGCAGGCACAAGAATGAATGACTCAGCTTGTCAGGACCAGAGTATAGAAGTAGGTGTACTTGAGGGATTACCTTGCTACCTGTCAGCAACTTGAAGAAGGTTTGCAGGGCATACAAATGGTAGTCAGTTGTCCTCTGGGAAACAGAAAAATAAAGGGAATTTGGGACAACAAATGCCCCAGTCTGCCACCATACTAATAGGGCCTCACAGCCCTTGTCATCAGGGGTAAATAATTACTTTGGGGGGTATCAAATCCAAGAAGCATGAAACAACATGGGGCAGCTATCTCCCTGAGCAGCTGGCACACCTGGGTCAGGGCCAGAAGGGAATCCAGGGGAAGGAAACTTGTGAAGTTCATTGGGAAGTCACCAGATGAAGCAAGCATGCCCTCTTGGGGAGATTGAGGAAATAGTGCAAGGAACCTTGGCAGGAGGGCCAAGTACCAAATCATGATCCTCACTACTTTTGTGCTTCAAAGATGAGGTGACTAGTGGAACATGAGGAATTTGCTGAATGCCTATAAGTAGCACACTTGATCATGTCAAGATCCTCACCTGAATACTAATGGAAGATGCCTGAAAGACCAGTGGAGTACCACAAGAGATCTTGGGAGGAGGGCCAAGGGCCGAGTCCTGATCTTCACAAAATTTCCACTTCTGAGCAACTTCTGTGGTTGTATGGAAAATCTGGAGTAGCACAGATATTCTGAGTGACTAATTGTTATAGTCACTAGATTCTTACCTGCATGGTGGGAACAGCAGCATCACCAGAGATAGGGCTCCCCTAACAAGTGTCACCTTTCAGAGGGTTGGTCACATCCCTGCAAAGTGACTCTGGACGATGCCCATATTTGGTGTTCACAAGATAAGTCGATGATTGGTGTTCAAAGAGTGACTGAAGTGGAGTTGATGGTTTGTGGAGACAGTTAGGGTAGATGGGTGATTTCTACTGGTGCAATGGGGCACAGTAGACATGGCTATGTCATTGCCATGTCATTGCCCAACAATAACAAATGAAGTGCTCAGTTACATGAACCCATAGCAAACAATAACTTGCCTATTAGATAACTATTAAATCATCACCTGATGGAAAAGAGAGCATCTTGCTTAGAAATGCCACCACCCCCAGACAATAAGGAGCATAAGACTCTGCTGTGAGAATCCCCAAACCACCACTGATGGGTGCCTACTACAATGAAGAGCCTATAACATATATCAGTCACATCCCCAGTTGGACATTGTAATTGTTTTCGTGAAGCCATGGTGTTAAGGCAGGGCACTAAACTATCATTGTCATCACAAATTAAGACCCCTAACTATGCATGATTGTATTTGAATGTGGCAGCACACAAGACACATGTTTCTAGGGTCCCCATACCAGTAGCAACCGACGATGCCCAGCTGAGCGCTGGGTGTTCCGAAACGCAAGCTGACAGGTATGTATGTAATGCAATACAGTACTACCATGCTATTGTAGTCACCCGGTGTAAATACACAGTCGCTCCCGCCCGCCCTGTATGGGGACTGCTTCCGAGGCATGATCGAGCGTCTGGACAATGCCGGCTGGCGTTGGACCCTGCCGTGCGGCCGTTCCCACTGCCGTCGACCGGCCGCTGTGGCTGGTGGCCGACTCAAACATTCGCAGCATGACATCACCGTCACCTGCTCATTTTCCGGAATAAACTGACCGTCCGATCGTGATGAGATGAAAGTGATATGTGAGACTACGTAGTGGAAGCTTGGCGGTTTATGGCAGGACATGACAGGATTCCAGTACTCCAGTGGCACCAGGCACTGTTACATAATGCTATCTCACAGGAGCCTGGCTCATGGTCGGGTCTTGCGAACTCCTTGAAGGAGGCATACATGGCCGTGTAAATGCCTTTCTTTTACGGACAAGCGTGGTGATCTGGCATCTGATAACCGCCCGCGTTTCCTCCCATCCCTAGACCTGGCCAAGTTCCCAATCAATCAACCAAGTAATCCGGTGTCCAAAGATGACCCTCACACACGCGGCTCAACGGAAATGATTTGATAACAAGCAGCGTCTAGGTGAGCGGAATACGCCTTTCCCACATCCCGCACCCGGTCTGCCGCTGTCAGGTGCCTTGGACTGGTATTGACCTCGTAACGCTTGTGGACAGCTGGAACAGACAGACTTCCGATCCCTTCGCTCCGACCCACGCCTATATCATCTGGTAGTGAGGAATATGGCCAGGCGACGAAGGAACTGGATGCCCAGGAGCGTAAAGCTCATCTTGTGGATTGTCCTCACCGCTGTACTCGCCTACCGGCTGCTCCAAACACGACATCCGAAATTGTTTGTTCAACACGTCTCTGTACTCCAATCCTGTCCATCACGCGTTAAACGTGATATCCAACCCCCCAAGACTTTGTCTCTCGAGGGACATGCATACACCTCCGATGGCCTGCTGGTGGTTAATCCAAACGGGCCTCACCCTATTTTCGAGCTCATGCAGAATGCGGAGGATGACTGGAATAGGAAACTTGCACGGGCAAGTAAGACGCTTGTGGAAGCTGTAGCAGAGTACAGACGTCGATACGGCTGCTCACCACCACTCGGTTTTGACAAGTGGTAAGAAATATTCCGGCAGCCTTGAACTCTTCCCAGGACGACTCTCTTATTGCTCATACAGGTGGGACTTCATCATCAAGCACGATGTTCAACTTCCAGATGAGTATGACGAGATATATCACGACATCCAGCCGTACTGGGGGTTGGACCCGGCAGACATCGTAAGGTCGGTAGAAGAAGCAGAGATGAGAGACTCCATGTTTACGCTTGCAAAAATGTCATCGAACCGTGGGCTGGAGATCGTTTATTTGACGTTCACTGGAGCTGACGACTCATTTCGTGAGCATGTCACAGCCATCATCGACTTAACGCGGGAGTTTGGTAGCGACCTTCCACCTATGCGTATTCCATTTTATCCTCATGACACTCCCACCATGCATACCGATTGGAGAATCAAACAGATGGCCCTGGACGCCGCTAAGAGAGGGACAAGTGCGTGTATCTGACTGCGTCAGACCAAATGAGCTCACTGACACCCGCTTTAGCGGTCAGACAGTCTCAGCTACCCCCGATCACAGAACGAGGTTGGATACAGGGCTGCTCGCCCGACTCACCAGCACGGCTAACCCCTCCCACTCTCCCATCCCATGATTCAACTAGCCTCGTAGTACCGAAGTCCCAAAAGACATTTATTGTGACACATCGATTAGCTATGGACCCGTGTCAGCACCAGGATCTCCAGGTCACCCACAGACAATTTCTCTCCCACGACCGAGGCCCCTACCCGCAACACACCCTCGTCCCCTGTTTCTCCCATAGCGCCACACTTCTCCATCATGACATTCGACCACCCATACCCTATGACTGGACGTCTGGTGAAGATGCCGAAGTTGCAGGGGATGTCCCATGGTCCCAGAAAGTCGACGAGCGTCTTGATTGGAGGGGTAGGACGATGGGCATATACGCATCGCCAAGTTCACTCTGGGTGCATGCTCATCAACAGCGGTTGGTTGTTCTGACGAATATGATGGAGGGCAATGTTAGCATTTTGGGTGTTCCCGCGGATGCATCGGTTCCTGTAGGGGAAGCGGCGCAGGTGCCTATTGCACGAGTGAATCCGGCGTGGATGGACGTGGCATATGTGGATAAACCGCTTTCTTGCGAAGAGCAAGCTGGGACGTGTCGAATATTTGGGGAGATGTTCGAGTTTCGGAGAGTGCAAAACAGAAAGGTAGAGGGTCGATACAAATTCATAATTGATGTCAGTGTTTTTTCTGCGACCCGTCTCCGCACGAGCTGAGAACATGGTTGTTAGGTGGATGGAAATGGGTGGTCTGGACGCTTCAAGAGACTCATAACAAGCAACGCACTCATCTTCAAGGTAACTATATACCCCGAGTGGTTCGTATAACAGCCCATTCAATGCCTTCCTTCTGACCTATTCGTCCATCAGGTACACGTCGCGCATTGCAGAGTGGGTGCACTACATCCCGATCCAAGCCACGTACTCCGACCTGTACGACGCCGTAGCCTTCTTTCGTGTTCATGATGATGCTGCCGCTAAGATCGCTGCAGCGGGCAAGGATTGGAGTCGAAGGTTCTGGCGGAAAGAAGATATGAGCGCGTACCTTTACAGGTCAGTCAGCTACTTCGCTGCCTTCTCTTTCCACCGTTTTCTAGAGTATGCACCAAGACTTTTTGATCGCTCATGTTCTCGTTTCTAGACTACTCCTTGAATATGCTCGCGTGACAAGTCCTGATCGTGAACCAATGTCTTATCATGGGTGAAGATTCCGTGATAGTTGACGACCTTCCATCATCAAGCTGTACTCCTTTGTCTGTATACTCCACTTAACCCTCTTACTTGATTTTTGGCAAACGTGTATTGTATCTGTTTTGGAAGTGGACCTGTATATGTATGTATATGTACATTACCTTGCTTGCAAGGTTTCTGTCGCACCATAAATGCCGTGGGAACCAACCTCCACCGGAAAGACCTTCCATTTTGGTGAGGCGGAACATGAAATCAAGGATGTACAGCACAGGTTGATCTATTTTGGCGGAGCGTCTCAGGCAAGGTAAACTATACAAGAGCGCACACACGGGTACAGGACTGGTTGAAGTTTACCATATACACCAGGAGTGCGGTGCACTAAAAGCACTACGATGCCGCTATCAGCATTGAACGTGGGCCGATATGTCCGAGCGCTGACCTCTAGCAAAAGATATGGTACAAATCAGACATTGTTCATTATTCGCAACCACCAAGCACGCATGCGTTCATCTAGGAAGGCGAGAAATCATCCTCTCCGAAACACTTTGCATTGGCAACTACGGCATGCGACTACATAGTCTGGGGCATCTTGCGTGTATTTGTAGCGGCTTGGTACGTGCATGTGTACGAGAGGATTATGAGTACCAATCGGAAATTGCTTGGTCCATTATAAGCTGCCTTCGGTTTGCAAGGGTACAACCCATGGCAGGTGGCCAAGTTGCCCTGTGCAGATTACACCTGTTTTCACGAAGAACATCCTTCAGGTATTGCTGTGCGTGTGTGGAGCTAGGTGCTCTTCGAAAAGGCGAAGATAGCACAATAGATAATGGTGCTGTTACAACCAATTTAGAGTTCCTTTGGCACTTCATTATATGTATGACTCTTCCTGCTTGGGATCCCTTAAGTACCAGGCATAGTTGATTTTTGCCAGTGGGGTTGGCTGGCATAAGGTACCAAGCAGGGATTGTGAGGTGTTGAATGGCCGAGCCTGCATTGTGCCCTGTCACTGTAACACAGACAGAACCAGACAGTGCAGGTCCATTTTGACCCACAAATCAATCAGGACACACCATTTGGACAACACATTTGCCTAAAGAGACCTGGGTGAAACCAACACTAATGTTAAATCCAAGATGGAAGGATTTGAAGTTGCAAAATTTAGACTCAAAAAGCCATGGAACCTTGCCTATACACTAACTTCAGTAAGTGTAGCACAAGAACAAAATGGCATACCATAATTGGGGGCCTGAGTCCGAATGATATCATCTGGGGTAATTGACCATGCATCCGAAGGGCCAGCATTTGACAGGCTGGGGGAAGGTGGTGGGGTGACATTATGGGGCACAACAGGAGTGATGAATGACCAGTTGTGGAGGGATTTCAGGCAGTGCTGCAACTGAAGAGGAAGCAGTGTGCCATTGAGCAGCATACCAGTTCTGAGAGGAAGATTAGGGGTGCTAGGTTTCAAAGGCAGATAAGCTCATGATGTCACAACTTGGTTATTTTTCAGCTTGATCAGTTGTCCAAATATCATGACCCAACTTGACATCCTTCCAAGGGAACATAGCATAGCTCAAGTGCCCTTCTTGTCACTGCCTATAACCCAGACATCATGACCAACAAACTTGGACAATCCATAATCAAAATGCTCCTTGATTTTACAGGAAAACATAATGGGGATGTTGATCTGGGGAGAAGGATAAGAAAGATTAAGATGAAATACAGGGCAGCTCACCTGAATTCCATCCACCAGATGCATTAAATCAAGGCTAGCCTTGATCAAATCTACTGCCTTCACTACACCTTCAAAGTGGCACCACTGTCCCCTTGCCACTTCCACCATATCACCTACAGCAATGTTATAACCCTTGTCCTTTGAAAGAGTAAGGGTGCTTGGGGCTCTCTCAATACAGAGGTCAGATATGTTCATGGCAACCATAGACTGACTGGGAGTGGGGTCTCATTTGCTATCTTCTTTCCCCTTTCCCTTCCTGCAATTAAACATCCAGACCTTACTGTCGGGACTAATCCACTTGATAATTCCTGTCTGGCTGGTGTATGGACCATGATGCACTTGTACAATGTCACCCAGTAGGGCTTCATCCTCTGAAAGTGGGAGGACTACATGAGGTTCAACAACAGGGCTGAGAGATAAGACATGATCTTGCAAGTGGCTCCACATGATGAATCTTGAGACTTCAATCTAGAATTTGTCAGTATGAGTGGTGGAAACAGTGATGCCTCACATCTTCTGAGGTTTTGTTGGGCCACATAACAACTAGGATGATTGTACACTCATGGAGATCGACAATGTAACCTGTTTCCCCACAGAAAGGGCCTGCTATAATCTCCAACATGTCTCCTAAGCTAAACACCCTGCATAGCTCATGTAGGGTGCATTCAAAAGCATTGTCATCACACCAAACAACTGTGGATTGTTTGTGCCAATCCACATTGGTAAGTGCCCCTCTCTTGCCCCTGAGATCCGCCTCTTGAATCTCAACAGTGTCCTGCTCTCACCAAAATTGTGCTGAAAAGAGATTCAACATTTCTTCAACAAAGTAAGGGTCAATGCCAGCTGCCACATGAAATCTGATATTGTTGGGATGTGGCAGCTTGACTATCTCCAAAGTGTTGGCAGGTAATGTCAGCCTGAACAGTCCATGCACAAACTATTGCCCATCACAACTATATCCTATTTCAGTGCCAGAGGGAGATAGGATAGGCATGAGATCAAGGTCTGTGATCCTATCCAGTTCAACATCAAACCTCATGCTTTCCCCTGATTCCTCAGGGAGATCATAGGGAAGCCAACGAGGTGCAATGAGTATGACAACAGCATCACTGTCAGCACTCTTCTCGACATACCCAATATCACCTTTGTACATAGACTTCCCAATCCGAACCCAACTCCAGGTTGGAAGTACTTGCTGAGCCCTAAATGCCATAATCAATGTGCCCTCCTGTGGTGGCAGGAGAGTTATTTCTTTGTGGCTTCAAGAACAAGATGGGGGGAGGTTTTGCTGCACTTTGAGAGGACAGGAGGCCTCCACATACACCCAGTGAGGAAGCCACAGTAATGTTATGGCCACAAGTCCTCACAACTTGATGTACTTGAGAGCAAATGTTCTTGAGCTGGCTGATAATCAAAGTCATCAGAAAACAAATACAAAAATAAGAAAACAAAGTACCTGAATAAAAATCCACTGTGTAGATGTTTCTGAGAAGAGGCAGAAAAATACTGGCTGGGATTTGCCTCTTAGGTGGATGGTTGATGACCACTGAATCTCCTACATCAGGGCCAAACCATTTGCAAAGGGAATCAATACTCTGCAGATAAGATCTTTTGCCTGATGGTTCTGCCTGCTGAGGGCGATGAATGAATCCACCTTCTTGTCCATCTTCCTCTTTCTCCTCCTCCTCCTCCTCCTCCTCCTCCTCCTCTTCTCCATCCTCCTCAGCATCCATGTCAATGAAAATACTTGCATTTACCTTACAGCACTTTCTCTGGATCCCTCTGCAAGATGACAAACAACAGTGACAGGTAGCACCTGGAGATGAAGTTGAAGCAGTGGGATTGCAGGCCCCAAATGGTGGTGCAGGTGCAGGTGCAGGTGCACATGTAGCTGTCAAACTAATGCCCTGTGACTCCATCACTCTGTGAACAACCAGAGGGGGGGTACAGCATCTTCAGCTCCTGGATCTGGCTGCATAAATATCTCATTAATAAGAGGTTTCCACTCCTCGTGGATATAATGAGATCCATATTCTCACATCTTCTCATCCAATTTGCCATACATGATCTTATCCTTGGCCCAATCCATCATAAGATGCCATACACATGGGTCATTTAGCAAAGGACCTGATGAAGTTGAGGCTGAGGATGTAGAAGTTAGTCTTGCTGGGAGAGGAATGTTCAGAAAACAGCATCAAAATTGAATGGTGATACATACCAGAGGAAGATTCTTGATTACCTGACACAGTCAATCCTTGGGATGGTTGGGAGTGCAACTCTGGAAGGAGACTCAGAGAATTGCAATGAAGTGTCACATATAGATAAAATACCAGATGATGACTCTGCAATACCCAACTGCTGCATCCATACCTTCTTGACATCACCCCAACAACCCAGTTCCATCACAATACAGTAAGTGAGGTCCATCCACTTACCAGAGTCAAAGTTGGACCCAAGGGCAAATTCAATGTTGTCCAACACTGTATCCATCAAGATGGAACCTTCCACAAATTGTTTGAACCAGCAGAATGATTGTAGGTGAATGATCCTTGGCATGATATTGAATGCTCAGGGGCCAGACATTGTCAAGTGGGTGTCATCAGGTGTATTGAAACTCGAGTGGCAGGTTGAAACCTATGGAACATAATTTTTCAGTAGGGCCTTATAATACCCAAGCAGAATACACATGCCCCAGGTTTTAGATTCATGCTGAAGGGAGGTAGTGTAGTGGCTACAGGAATTTATTCTATTGTTTGCCATACTACCCCTTTCTTTGCACCTTGGCTTGCTAACTTAACTTCCACATAATGGTTAGCCCACCCAAAGAACAGCTAACAGCTGTTTTCAGATACACATGTGTAGAGATAGCACTACCTAGTACTAAACTATTACACTATGACATGTGAACCAGTACTACAGCAATATGTTGTGAGAGGAAAGAGATGAAGGGAAAAAAATGTAGCTACAGAGCTTGAACTGCATATAAACTGAAACAAACTAACATCATGTGAGCTCACATGGGGGGAAAAGGATGCACAACTGAAACTGACTGAGTGCAAGAAATTTGCAGGTGGCAGTGACCATGGGAATGGTCTGAAAGCCTGGTTGGCTCATGTGCTCAGCCAAAACAGTTCAGTATATCAAGTCAGTCTGTGCTTTCTCACAAATCTTTTCTTCTTACTTTCATCTTGCTACAAGTAGCTTGGGGTGCAGTAGTAGCTGATCCTTGCCATACTTACAGTTGGTTGCTATAAACTAACATTATAATTATGATGTACCCTAAGATTTGCATGCCATCGAAACAACCATCAAAAGTAATTATGATGAGCACTAAACATGAATGCCATTGAAAGCAAGGAAGTCCACTAAACCAAGAAGGTGCAACACCATACTTCATCTTTGCTGTTACTCACACCATTCATAGTGATTAAATATGTGATGTGTTTTGATCACAATAAAGTCTAACTATGCACTATCCATGATGCAGACACTGTGGCCAATCCAGATAGATTGTGTTGATGAATAGAACATGACACAGTATGGAAGACAAGTATACATTGGCCACTATTATTGTAAGTTGGCACCAGATGTTGGAGAATGTTCTATTGAAATGTGAACAGTATTAACATTTCCCTACCCTGGAGGGCAAGTAGCACTCCAATGCCTCAGGCCCCAACTCTCAATATCATCCAAGCTTTGCATCCCAGTCACTCTTCATCATTTGACCCACTATTTCTTTGATGGTCCAGGTGACTTTGATTTAGGCAACCTGCCTCAAATTCTCTTTCCACCCTTTGCAGCCTCGCTCGAACCATCAGTAATTCTCTTCTCCTGCCAGGCTCATCATCACAATGTGAAGTGAGCTCACCAGGTTGCACACAGTATCAAGTGCTCTGTGATCTTGTTGGCTTCAGCATTTTGTGACATCTAAGTGTTTTTTGATGGCATTGTTTACAAATCACTGGTTGATGCCAGATGAGTACTGGCATAATCAGGTTGATATATACTCACCTTTAGACTTTTGAAGCCATCGTCACCCCAGCCCAACTGCTCCTCCAAGTTGTAACCTCCATGGCCAGGTTGACCTGCCTCCCCACTTGGCTTGGAGATTTTGTTGCTTCTGCCTAGCTCAGATTCAAGAGTTGACAGACTTGACTTGGATGGTGCAGGTGAGCTTTCTGAGTGCTCGGAATCAGAGGAAGGGGTGTTGATGGCAACTGATTTTCCTTTGGCAGTGGGTGCAGGCATTTGTCCCCTGGGACTTTGTGCTCTAGGAGTTGCCACCCCAGGCATCTTCACTCTGGGGGTCATCACTCTGGAGGTCATCACTGTGGGAGTTGTCACCCTGGAGGTCATGGTTCTGGGAGTTCTTCCTCTGGTTTCCACCCTAGTTTGCAAGAGGAAGTCTAACTCAAGCACAGTCATCGATTTGGATGCACTGATGCACACATGCCTTCCTGGCAGAAATGCTATTTCCACCTGAGAAGACAATACAGGCAATAGGTTGGGCTTGCCATCGTAAAATGCAGGAATGGGTCACAATTGACACTGGCATAGCTGGAAGTTGAGGAATGGGGATGTCACAGAGGTCACAAAGGGGGCAACATATTTAAGTGTCCCTTCATTTTTATCGTACTTCTCTTGGTCATCTCACCCTTATTGTCTACAGGGTGACCTTAGCAACATCTTAATTTAAGGTTTGACCAGTGATTAAGATGGCTCTACTGTGTTGATTTACAGAAGGACACCTAGCAATTGCCAAGTGAAGTGTTCTTGTATTATTGTTGGGCAATGAATTCATTGTAAAGCCAATAGGCCCATATATTGTGAATGCAGAAGTGGTTTTTTATTGTGAATAATGCTCCTTCTAATATATAGGACTAGGAGGGTCATGCCCAACCTAGGCAGAGAAAGACCCAATGTCACCTAGATGTTCCACAGTGGACTGTTCAACAACCCTTGGCACTCATGGTGCTCCCCCAACCAGCTGGAGGACATCCAGACAGTCTGCCAAAATGATCTTTTTGATGATGACATGTCATCCACCAGTGATCCTGCTGACCATGATACTAGCACTGCTGCTGTCACTCAACCTCAAACTCAAATGGACACCTCTTCATCTTCTGCCCACACACAAGGCCCAGCACTAGCACTGGCTTCATTCATTTGTTCCAATCTGACCCTGTATGCTGCCAGTCAGCATGAAGCTCCAGAATCAGAACACCAGGTCAATGTATGGAGTCTATGCAATCCCAGTCACTGTATCACCCCCGAAGCTCTAGAATTGGGATGCAACATTTGGAGGCTAAGTGTTCCCAGTCACCATAACAACCTGAGCCCAGAACAGATGTCAATATCCCATGTAGCCACCAGAAAATGGGTGGAACCAGACACTCCCTTGGACCTGGCAGAAGTCACCATATGTGTGAGCTCAAAACACTGTGATTATCTGCTTATTTGATTACTAGGTTGCTCCATTACCAGCATCTAAGCACTGTTATGAGGAAGTCAATTTCTTCTGATCACTGTGACAAGAGCTGTATGAGAAGGAGGAGATTATCAACAAACTCCGAAAGAAAGTGTGGCAGCAGGGAAAGGTATATCTAACCCTTAAAGATACACTCCCTGCCACTGACAATATCAAGCCAAACAATACTGTCACTAGTCTGCAATCTGATCTGAAGCAGAAGGAGAGTGAGTTATTAGGGCTTCAACAGGCACTTGATGTAACTCTCCTATGCATGCCCCTTGCATTCCCACTAACATCAGAGCAGCAGATCCAAAGGGGGCAGGAGCAAACCACTCAACAATATGAAATGCAGTTTGAGGAACTACAAAGACAGTTCGAGGTGAAGAATAACATATATCATTATCCATCACCAGGTATTAATGTGCCACCTCCTAGCTCAATATGCAATCCCAGTTCAATAGCCTACAAGCCACCAGGATGGCTGAAATTGACACCCATGTGCGAGAAGAGGTCACCAAGCTGAGTTCCACACTGCAGGTATGTCAGACTTGAAATGTTTCACACTCAACTCTAAGGTAAAAAGTAGGCAGAAAAAGAGAGGGAACTTGCCAACATCATGCAGCACTATGTGCAGCTCAGGAAACCTGTGAGCTACTCTCATGAGATAGGCTAATGTTACTCAACTACTGCATATGACAGGCTCCTGTTGCGAAACACCTTGACACTGAAATGGACCCCCCGGCAGGATCACTTCCAACCCATCCTCAGGCCAACACACTGTCCACTCCAAATCTAGATGCAATTAAGCAAATTAGGAAAGGCCAAGGGATCTCAAAGCGAATGTGGCTCATTGGAGTCAAAATGGATGTAAGACCATCTCTGTTATAGGGCAAATAAATCTAAATCTTACTACAAGGATAATGGCCTCAACCATGGATCTGTATTGCCCAAGGGACATGAAGAGATAGGAGGAGAGGCAACATTCAGCACTCAGGATGACCAGCTTGACCCACCACCAGTGTCTGCAATGGTAGAAGCTGTCACCAAGAGTGTCAAGACAACTCTCCAAACTCTTTTGGAGAGTGTGGGTCACTTTTCAATTGGTGCTATTCCATGGAGTCCAAGGTGAACTCCATGGTGGAGAAGGCAGGAGAACCACAAGCTTCAACTTGAAAAGGCAATGGAACCTAACCACCATTGCAACTTTATCTTGGTAAGGGAACCCTTTTGCTCTCATTGACATGCTAACCCTCCTATCAGGCTGAAGTCCACCATCTCTTCAAGGAGAAGCTTGGGATCATGCAGGATATCAATTTCATCATGCATGTACCAGCCAATGCTGGTGATGTCCATGCCTATGAGTATGAAGATGGACCCAGCCCCAACACAGACAATGTTGCATTCGATCTGATGCAGAATCACTCATCACCATGGAATTCCTTCATACTCAGTTTCCTCCTTCACAAATTTCAAGCATGCTGTGCCCAAGAAGCCTGGCCCATCAGAAAAGATGATGACTATATTGAAGAGGTACTACATGAATGTTACAAGTGACTGCAAACTTTGTGGAGGAATGCATGACCTGAGCTGACAGCCAAGGGGCTGATTGAGATGTTTGCCAAACAGGAGGCTCGGCTAGTGGAAGAGGATCTGATACTGGGGAAGGAGAGTAGACAAGCCACCTGCTGCCAAAATGTAGGCATTGTGTGTTCAAGCATTGATACCTTTACTGATGCTTTGCATAGAAATACCATTGAAGGAAGACAGTCCTCAATCATATTGTTGCAATGAAATCAGAAGTGCCTGATGATGATCTACACAGCTGGGAGTGGCTTCAGCATCTCATCAATTCTTTAGGTGAGCATGGTATGAGCTTGGAAGAGAGCTCTGTGGAAAATGGCATTGAGAATGTACTCTGAGTGAAACAAGTGGAATGGTGGAAGAACATCAACAAAGAGCTAGAGATTATAGACCTCCAGTGGATTCTCAACAAGGACATCTTTTGCTTGCAGGGCACAAAACCCCTCCCTAGAAAGTGTGCTCCTGACAACCCAACATCTTCTTGGGCCCCAGTAACAGCTTTACCTGTGGCATTGTATAATGATGAGTGGATCTTGCAACTCACTGAACATCAGAGGGAGTCACTCAAGATCTCAAAGGAGCCATTCCCATGGATGAAGATTATTGCAACCTGATCCTGGCACATCTTTCCCACTTGCAATTTCTCTGAGTCTTGACCTATTCCATTGCTACAGACATACTAGAATACCCAGTGAACTTTGCCTAGTGCTTTCTTGTATAACTATCTTTTCACCCAGCAACCTTCATGTGGTACTTTCATGAATGTCAGGCATGGAACACTCATGTCTCACACAACTCAATTCTGCTTATTTCCCACCTTAAGTCTGTTTGGAACTCACACAACACAGCCATCAATATTTAGGATGGGGGAAAATGTATTGGAAATTGTGATGGCAAAATTTTAAGATTATGAATCAAATTCTAACGGGGATGGAGTTCAAAGTCTTGCCAATTGTGAGATTGTTTGTGATAACTACAAGTTTGCACAACCATGTAGTCACGTCCAAAATGTCAATCTGATTTTTAAGTATTGAAGCTGACAGCACACTCGTCAAGACTTCAAGTTTTATCTTCACATTTGAGCCATGGAGGAAATTATTGTATTGTTGTTGCCCAGACAATGATTTGGACTTCAAATTTTCGTTGGCATAGAGACCAAGGTTTATTGTTAAAATGAAAACAGGAGGGGATATGCTATCTGAAATTCTGAATTTCATCCAAGTTAAAACTGGTTATCTGATCATCACCCAACTATCACCCCAATCATTGCCACACATTTCTCATCCCACAAAATTGTAGAGTCTGTGCCTGACAAGGCATACATGAGGAAGTTCCAGAAGTAGTACATTCAGGATACAAAGACAGGTCAACTGTATAAGAAAAGCACTAGATGTAGTTCACTGGGTATTCTAGTAACTCTGTAGCAAAGGAATGGGTGAAGACTCAGAAATTGCGAGCAGCAAAGACATACCAAGATCAGATTGTAATGATCTTTATAGGAATGGCTCCTTCGAGACTGCAGGCAACTTCCACTCATTCAAATGCTTAGTCCTGTGAAGATTCAAAGTAAATACTTGTATGCCAGACAATGAATGCAACCTACCTGACACAAAGAAAGTATAACTACAGCCTCCTTGGAGACTGTCCACCATGCATAGTGGCTAATGACCCATGAAATATCCACATGTTCCAATCTCTCACTAAGGGCAGATGAGTACATTCTGGCTGGGAAATGAGGGTAGGTGGCATATGGGTCAGACATACTGGTAGGCAGGACACACTGCCTCCGAACTGCAAAATGGAGTAAGCCATTGTGCTCATATACATGATGCACCCAGGGACAACTGGTGAAGTCCGATTCCCATTTGGATAGTATAGGATGAGTGAGTTGCCAAGATGTGTTGAGCATTGGCTATAAGTCATCCCATCACCAGTCTTGACATTGGCACACAACATGGCTTTGCACCGATGAATCAGCTCTTCTAAGTCTTGCAGAACACTTGTCACATTCCACATCTCTGGTACCCTGACCTTGACATTGAGTAAATCAGTATCATCCAGATCCACATGGACACACATATTGTAGGCTTGGTCAAGCAGTATCTTGCACTCCTGTATGGTGGGGGGACAGTTCGGGCAAGATAGCCAGGCCCATAGTTTCACTCCTTTGAGGTATGAGTGCAACATAGTACTTTCCTGTTCACCTACGAAGGATTGAGGACAAAACAATACAGAAAGATTAGAGTACTCATCGGATATATGATTACTGGGAAGATGTTGCAGTATTCCAATTAATTGTTCGAATGGGAACGTCCACCAGGAATGTACTGGGCTGAAGAGAACAAGGTAATCATAGATGTGAAATGCAGCATGATGATTTGGTCAAAGGCTGAAGTGAGGGTGGGCATTATTTAAGCCCCCTACATAGTGGGCAATGCATGAGTGATACACAAGTGCTCACTCAGAGCTCATTGTCTGGGAACATGCAAGATAAACTGTGGAAATGAGGTCCATGGTATGGTCAAGGATGACCTCGAGGTCTGACTCAGCATTACCAACTCCCCAAATACTGATGAGTGTGATCAGTATATAGACAGTGATGAGTGATTGCCACTCATCTGCTTTGACCATGCCTGCAGCCTGCTCTCCAAAGTTTTTGGGCACCAATCTGAACCATGATGGTATGGAGGTGTTGCAGATAACATTGCATGTGTCCCAGAACTTTCACTGGACCAAGCTTTGGGGTACCTCTGTCAGTTGTACACAGGGGCCACTCATGACACTACAGAAACTTTCAGCAGTAAGTTTCGCAGACAACAGGAGTTCATGCACCCATTGTATGAGTGCTTTGGCATAGTTGACTTTATATAGCCTTGTTTGCTTCTCGGGAACATGGTCTAATGTCTGACATATGTATTTCAAAGCAGCTGTATTCTTCCTGAGAAGGGTTTCTTGAAGATGAGCCAACAAGGTTGTAACATCAGTGTCATCGTCCACAGAGGGAACTTGAGCAACTAGAAGAGCCTGAGTAGCAGAGACCTGGGCAGCCTCCTTTGTAGTCATAGATAGCATTGCTGCTGTTTCGGGATCAAGCTGCTCGAAATTATGGTAGAATGCAGGGATATTTGCCTGAGATGGGATGGTATTTTCATTTGTGAGGTCAAGGAGACTGTGTACATGGTGCTGTATGAGACCTTCAAGGATACAGTGCATTGAAGATCCCAGTAAGGCAGTCACCAGAGCTCAGAATAGCAAATGCCATGCTCTTTGAAGAGCTTTTCACACTCAGCAGTTGTCAGGGCATCTCTCCACTGTTCAGCATAATGATGCAGCTTATCCTTGTCCCTGGATACCCACTTTTCAAAATCTGTTCTACCATAGTTAGTTTTATGGTAACAGTTGCATGTGCTACAGAAAAAATGACTGCCAGTACTGGCAAGAGCAGCAAGATGGCACACAGCCAGTAGATCGCAAACAACGAGTGCAATGGCACTTTGTGTGACCCTTCCATTGTGGTGATTCGCAGTTCTCAAGTAACAAACCCCTTGCTCCCAGGAAGTAGCGAGTTGGGTGATAAGAGGGCAAATGTAGTGGTTCAAGTTTTCCAGTGAAGGTTGCCTTGGGCCTGGAATGATGCCAGCAAGATACATATTTTCAGGTTTGTATTGCACGTCAAGAGGAAGGTTCAGGCATGCCATTGAAATGATGCCTGACAAGGTGCTAGGCCCATGCAAGCTCATGCCTTCTGGGTTGAAAAAGTCGACATGCAAAGCAAACACATAGTGACCTTCATCACCCCTATCCACAAAAAGTCATCCACCCTTTGGACCACCAAATTCCCATAAGAATTTTGCTTCAAAAGGAGTCTTGACGAAACAGGGTGGGGGAGAGGTGAGGGACATGGTGAGGTCATCACATGATGCATCCATCATTGTCTCGAGGTCACTCCTCGACAACAAACTGGCAAGATAGTCATTGAAGTTGTGGTGAACAAAGGTCCTCCTTGGCTGATGGGTACCATTGGGGTGAACATTCAGTAGTGGCTCACCACAAAGTGTTTCAGGATTTGGATAGTGAGTACAGTACTTTGGATAGGTGGGGATTGCTGAACCTGTTGAATATGATGGTGCATAAGTGCAATGACAGCTGCACACCACATAAGTCACTGTCTTGGACTTGATATTAAATTTGCTGAGGGCCACCTCAATGGTAGGTGGAAGCTGCTGAATGACATTTTGATGAGACATGCTAAGCATGCCATCGGATTGTTGGAACACTAAAAAGAGCAGCAGAGACAGAGTACCCATGAGGAAGTTGCCATGGCACTGGCTGATTCCCATCAGGATGCTGCAAACAACACCAATGAGGACTGCAACCTGAGCAACTATGTCCATATGCTCTATTGGTGGGGTATTTTGATTCTCTATCAGGGAGTGAACAATTCAATATTTTTACTGACAATGATAATACTTACCAGTGTCACGCACCAAAGGTGTTTGGCGATGTGAGCATGGAGTCTTGCTGAATAAGGGAGATTGAGGAATGTGGCCTAATGCAAAAAGATGACTGGTACATCTAGCAGTCATCCTTCGCACAAGAACAGTCCTTAACGCTAGGGAGGAAACTGTTCAAGCGCCAATCAAACCTTTTTAGCACTCACATATGGCATTCCGGTTTTTCGAATATCTGGGGCATTTCTAAAGATATTGACACCATTCCCACGCTCACACGTAGCCCTTGATCACGCCATCCTTCCTTCCAAATTTGGTAACAATCCTCGCCCTCCATGATTTTCTACAGCATTTCTGCCAACAGATGCCCATTTCACTAAATCCCATCATAATGGCTGCCTCGTTGACAATCTCTTCGCTTGTGTCCTGTGCTAGGGAGCATAACTACTTATATCTCCCAGGACTTCCCACTAGCTCCTGCCCTGAAGCATCCTGGTTCATCCCTTCCTCATCCACTCCCTCCCAAGCCATCTCTTTGGGACAGAATGTTCTCCTTGTCAGTATGACATCCAGGAGGACATTCTTTGGTCATCTCGAGTCTGTTGTCAGACTTGAAAGGTCTTATGTGGTTGTATCAGTCTCTCCAGTTGAAGAAGCATATGGATCCTTCATTCCCACCCCCTGCAACGTCTACTTCTCACTCTCATCATTTGTTCTTCCAAGGTTGCAACAGATTCAGTACCAGTTACTGTCATCTAGGCTATCTGATCGCATTCATGATGATTTTGAGGCACTTCTCCCTGCTCTCATGGGAGAGGACAGTCCCCCATCTTCCTCAGACCCTGCTGAAGACTAGCTGTTGATGTAGCACCCTTTTTCAGAGGAGGAAGAGGGGGAAAAATGTGAAATCCAATGCCCTGACACCTGTGGAGACCCCCAACATTCAGCCCCTGGCAGGATCCCCCACCATTCTTCATTTGGAATCACTGTGCCTTGACCTGTCACATCAAGATTTGCTCAGTCATACCCCTTACTCAGCCATGACCAATACCCTGACTCATTCTCTTGGCATGTTAATCATCTGTTCCTTCCATGACTCATACTTATTTGACATTGCTTACTGACATTCTTTGTCATGCTTACCACTTTGTTACCAATCACTTACCTGTCCTACCAAGCCTTACTGATCATCACCAATCCCTTACCAACCCCTTCACCAAATGCTGACAGAGTGTTGCTTCATGTTTGTTGGAGGCTACACTCTGGTCTTGTATATAAACCCTGCAGTTCCAGATATCAGAGAGATAGCCCAGAGAGAATATATGTCACTTTCATACTTACTTCCAGGAGACTATCCTCCTGCAATATATCTTCATCTCCCATCGCTTTTGAAGCCCCTCCATCATCATCTTCAGTCTTCCAGTGGTTGAGGCCCCCTTAAGGGTCTATCCACTGATCTTCCTTTGCTCCCAGTCGTCCTCAGGCTCACAGGAGCCTATTATCTTCATCTCCCTTTGTCTCCCAGCTTCCTCCCTGTCCAGACTGTCCCCCTCCCTCTGCACTAGCTGCATGGAACCCCTCTCCTTTCAATTTTACAGGTCCTTCAAGCAGGATACCACTTAGGAAAACCACCACTCACATTTTTTTGTCTTTGTGTTGGGTTTTTGGTTGTTTTTGCCATTGATCCCAACTTCAACTCACACTGGTATCAACATTTACCAGCTCCAAATTTCCTGATGAAGGAGAGGGGGATGGCCTTGCCTTGACTTCAAGCTCAAGCTTGTCCAGAGTAGTTGTGACCTCCCTCTTGTGAGCATTGATGGAATTGGCCTTCCCTCTGATATTCTCCCAGGAAAGACAGAGGTGCTGCAGGTCATTGGTCACCTCAGCAATAGAATCGTCCAAAGGATCTAGTAAGAGATGAAGGCACCAGTCAGCATGGCCCTCAATATTGGACAATAGTTTCAATGCCTTCACAGAGCGTGCACAGCCATCCTTCCTGGATACTCAATGGCCTGCGATCTGAGAAGCAGGGAGAGCCATGGAATGTAGCATTGATGTCCAGGAAGTTAGGCAAAGATGGCTGAGGCTTTCAGCAATGTCAGCGAAAGGAAGGGGATCCAATGACCCAGCAACAATGCCCTTGCTTGGAGCTGATGCCTGGTATTCAGATTGCGAGTTCCAGAGTTTGTTGGCAGGGGATTTTGGATCCGGCCCATCATCAGTAAGCATTAGAGCAAGAAGGTGGCTAACAAGGTTATCAGGATGGGTAGTATGGGCAGTGAAGGTCTTTTCAGTAGTGGCAGGGGACACCCTGTGTTTGGACTTTTCCTCCTGGACATGCTTCAGATGGGCAGCTATCAGCCATGAATCCATCAAGATACCATTGGTATCTCTCTGGACACACTCTTTGCACTGACATCATTTGTATATGGCATATGACAGAGGCATGTTGTAGGGGAGGGGATGGCTGACCAAGGTCATCAGCATGTAACCTGAGCCTGTGTATTAGTGTGCGGAGGCATACTTACAAAGGAGGGCTTTTGTGGACCTTGTTTTCATACAAAGACAATTAGTGTTGATGCTATTGTGGAAGGCTCTGCCACTAGACCTTGTTTTTGGGCATGACATGATGGACAGAAGGGGATTCTCATAAGAAGGACAATGAAGACCTTAGGCATAACAAGAATGGTTAGATCCAGATGATCATGGAAGACATTTCAACAGACCTTGATTTGTGTTCAGCATTACAAGACCTACTTATCTGAACATGACGAGCAACTCATGCAACTAGAAGTCTATACAACTCATCTGAACACAAATTTAGGCTCACGACAGATTGATGGTCACAGGAATATCAACTAGAACTACCCATAAATCAAATGGTGCTTGTGCCCCCCCTCTTTACCAGAGCTTCCCAGCTCTGCAAAATGGTGGCCATGATCAACCCACAGGCTACAATAACAGTTATACCCAAGAGGGAGTTGGGAGGGAAAAGTCGGTGTACAATGTCAATTACAGCTGCAAGACTGAGTAGCATTATGATGCCAAGTAAGAGAACAACAACCACCCAAAGCAGCAGGGGAGCTGGTACGCAGTACTTGGGTGGGTATTGCACCTGATACTTCTCCCTGTGCAAGTGTGGGTGGAGAGTAACCTATAGTATGGTCAAACTTGCATCCACTGGCACTACTGAGGCTCATGTTAGTTCTTTGCAGCATGGTCTGGGGCTGAGACATGTTTCGATCTCCAGTTTAATATCCTGATGAAGGTGTGTAGTGATGACAATGACTTATTTTGTTGTTTGGGTAACAAGGGTAACAACAACAGGGTAACAACAGGTGGCTCTCATATTTAACTATCTTTGACTATCGACATTAGGCACGAGGAGGAAAAACAGGTCAAGGAAAAGGCAACATTGAGCTTTACAGCTGAGATTGGGACTGCTCCCACATGCCAGGCATGAGCTTAGCTGGCAGATTAGAGTGCCCAGCAGTGGGCATGACAACACAGGTGTTGTGCAGGGCCTCAGGGTGAATCAAACAACATTGACAACCAAAAGAAAGCAAAACTTATGGAATACATCTCCTCAAGTGGCCATTCTATGATCTTGAGAGTGAAGTCAATAGCCTCAGAAAGCCCAATTTCTACCTGCTTACAGAGGCCAGCTTCCAGCTGGCAAGCATACTTCTTCATGTGGTATTGAACTGCCCTATGAATGCTCCTTCAATCTGAGAGGGATGTGAGAACCTGACAGTGGGCATGGAGCTGAGACTGGGGAACTATGTTCCAAGATTGATCAGGGGGCTGGAACCCATCAATCACATTATTCCTCAGATTATTTGTACAGGTGAATAAAATAAAGGTTGCTTACCTACCAGCTCCAAAGGCAATGAAAGACCAACCCCCCCAAGGGTGTCCAAAATCACCACACCTTGACGAGTAAGGTGGGAGGGGCTGGAAGAACTTGCATTTTGAGAAGTAAGTAGGGAAGATGAGGTGGTGGGTGTGGGCTTGGTTGGGTCATTTCCACCTAAATTATAAGGAGCTTGAAATTATGGAAGGCTCAGACAAAATGCAATGGACTTAGTGACTGCACATGAATGGGATCCATAGGCAGGAAGTGGTCCACAGCAGTGTGCAAGCTCTGTGAACAAGTCTGTGCAAAAGAACTGCAATTCTGACCACCTACATACCTTGTTTGTTGAGGCAGATTTGTCCCAAATCACAGCCTTGCTACAGGTCAGGCAGGTAGACAAAGTAGGAGGTCTACAGTCCCCTGACTGGTAGGGCTGAAATCTGGAAATGGTAAGCAGGTGCATTGAACAAAGAGAGCTGGAATCAGATTTCATGATGGTCTGGTGGTCTGGTGGGGGTGTAGACATGTCAGTGTTATAAGGGGAAGGGAAACATAACAAATTGATTGACTACTCACCAGCATCAATGACAAAAGCACTAAATCAGTCAATGCCTGACAATACACTCATGCACCAAATGAAAACTCAGTCACCACCCAACAATACATTCATGCACTGAATGACTTAGCATTGTGTAAGCTTGATTTTGAGTTGCTGACTTGTAACAAATATCCATCACCTGACAATAAAGTCATGCAACAAGATAGCCCCTTTGAGGCTGAGTCTGTCTCTACATTTAATTAATTTAAGTCATTGGCTGGTAACAAACGGTGCTCACCACAGTGCATCAAGAAAATATGCCAGGCAACAATAAGGCCCTCCATCAGAATTGACAACAACGTTGCTGGGCCAAACAAAAAGGGTGAATGATTCTGTGTTGGATAAAAAACGAACATAATGATTAGTGACTACAATACAGTTACCCAGTTACCCATTATTCTGCACATGATAAATAGATAACAAAGACGGGTGGGATAGCCATGAGAACCATGCTGCCGATCAAGTCAGTTCCAAAGTATATCTTGGGGGGGCACCTTTCAGCCCATCAAGATGGTATACTCTGTCTAGCAGTCTCAAATGACAGTAGACTCCTAGCAAGCAGAGGTCAGCAACAATTATACAGCCTATAGAAAATACTTACAACTATAGGTTTCAATGGACTACATATGTGGGACCTACAAACTAAAGTGGAGCTTCGCAAGCCCTGCCAGACATGCAATCCACAGGATCCCATCACCTGCATGGTGTGGTTGACTCTTGAAGATGAGAGAAACAATATACTCTGCTGTGGCACTGGGCTTGGGTATCTCTTGCTCTGGAAGCAAGGGTTGACCTCTGCAACACCAGAATTTGAGGAAACTCTGGCAAGACAGGTAGGCATGGGTCAAGAAGTCATGGCTATTAGCTGGTGCAAAAGAAGTGATCAGCTCGTCACTGCAACTTATGACAGACAAGTCCAGCTTTGGACAGTGGGCACAAAATATATGCTGACCAATATCTTCAGTGTTGAACTGAAATGTGAGTAATCAACAGGACCATGAAAAAGTAACGACTCAGGGTTATTGGGATCATAGACACACACTATGCAGAAAAGATGGTGTAATTCTTGCAATGAAGACAATCAGGAGATTGATGTGAGTACAGGTATATGGTTATATACACAAATCTTACAAGAATACTTCAGAGGAAATGCTGCTATTGATAGTGCTCACACAAGCTTTGTCATTGACAATGCTGTAAACAGATTCAGTCTTCACAGAATGGAAGACAGCGTATGTACTAGAACATATGATACAAATCCCAAGAAAGGATTCCCAAAGCAAGTAACTATTGCAGAGAGAGAATCGGTAGTCATAGGTGGAGGGGACAATGGATTGGTCTATGTGTTTGACAAGGGGACCAGTGAACTGGTTCAAACACTGTGGCACTCCACCAATGGACAAGTGCAAACTGTCACTGTAAGATGAATCTCGTTCCATGGACAGTAACTGATGTACATACCAAGACACACAATGCAGGTGATGTTCACTATATCCTCGCAGCGACATCGAGCAACAAGAACAATATCTCAATATCTATATGGAAAAAACTGGTGACATCTTCCAAGTGTCATCACAAAAAAAGGGGGGGACCTACTGCATTATCCATTTGCCAGTTGGTTTGGCAAATGATTCCACATCTTATGGTGCTGGCTGCCATCATGATGTTCATGCTGCAAATGAGTGTGGGCAGTGAAGTTTACATGAGGATGCAGGGAAAGGGGCACCTTGTAAATCCCTTGTCATGGAAAAGAAACCCAACACCAGCCTTCCCAGTATGGTCAAGGGGAATCGCATACATTGACAGAATCCAACAGACAAGCACTGCACACCCCAATTCCAAGTTTCATGGGGAAAGTACTGTTGATGAAAGGAACACAGGGTATGGCGATGTCCATGTGGGGTATAACATTGAGGAAGGGTGCGCAGGGTGTGGCAATGGTGATGACGTGGGGGAATACGAACCCAAATGAGTCCTTAGACAATCTTTGTAGGTCAAAAACTGTAGAAAACTAATGACTTACTGCTGTGCTGCGATAATCTATGGTTTGAATGGGCTATGGACAATCAGAAAAGTTTTTGTACATCAAAATTTGCAAATGACTGACTGTGGGAATGAAATGGCAACAGTCAAGGGCACAAAGGTATCCACCTATGGACAGTCAGAAGTCTCTGTTGCAATGGATGACAGGTATACACACACACCATTATAAAGGCTTCATAGTTGGCAATGACACGGAAGACAAATACTAGATGTATCGCCTACTAATAATCAGAAGTGTCTCTGCAAATAAAAATGTATATGCATACACACATGATGCCATGAGTATGAATTAGCAAGACTGATTTTGACTAGGTTCATACTCATGCTTTGCAACATTTTACTTTACTATGCAATGCATGCCCTGTAGGATTTACTATGTTATGCAACACATGCCCATAGTAGAGGATCTACTATATGCACACATAATATTACTACACTATGATTTACTATACTATGCAATGCATGCCCACATATACATGTATGTTATAGTATACTACCAGTGAAAACAAGGATGATGAAACAAGGACGACAAAGACAAGAAGAGCGAAGACAAGGAGGGTGATGAAAGAAAGGAAAAATATAATGAGCAAGCTTGACAGCTTTTAAACTGAAATGAACTCAGCCAGGAAATGCCAAATCTGTGTCTAACCAAACATGATCATGTGCTCCTGACGTTGCCACAAGCCATGCTTCACTGATGACTCAGCCAACATGTACACCAGTAAAAAGTGTACATGAATAAGATCTTGAGATATAGTTATCATCAGACTAGGCTCGGTGTAATGCCAGCAGAATATCATCAGACTAAGTTCGATGTACAGTTTGGAGTACAGACCTTCATACCTACTAACAACAGACGGTCGCGACAATGGGATGATGAACAATGCCTTCACACCATGAGTCAGTTATGAATTGGGCCAAGTCAGAAGTCTTGTCCATCAGCCCTACAAAGAGAGGATACAGGCATCAATTATTGTGTCACCTAAATATGAGCAGTAGACCTAGGTAATACCCAACAGTCCCACCCAGAAACGAGTAGTTTGTTGCACCATGCAAGTGTTTCCAGTGGAGCACTTTGAAGACTGGAGTGCTGGACAGATGGAAGGGACATCAAGAAGAATGATATGTATTATGATACAAGATCTACATAGATAGCAGTCTTCCTATTCCCACCCAATGAGTCTTGGGTCAGGTGGTGTATGACACAGCCTGGTCACCATCAAATTTCTGAAGTCTCGAGGTATTCACATGTGAGAACTCACCATCACAACCTCACAAGCAGAGGGTTTGACCCTTGTGTTGTGAGATGAATGATAAAGGAAGCTTCTATTTGATAGAAGGTAATGGACAGAAAATTACAAAGTACAGTCTATACCATTGAACCATGTGGAAGGTGCTTATGTAAGATATTACCAGTGCAAACAAAGACAGGTCAAGTGACCATGTCACAACACACCCCCTCAACAGTGGTTATCTCAACTAATAAAAATACCCATACCCATAGAGAAACGAATATGTTTCTCTCTAGAGAGTCCCTTAGTGAGAATATCTGCTACTTGCTCATTGGTAGACAAGTACGTCACAGAAACATCACCCAACTCGATCTTCTCTCGAATGAAGTGATGACAAATGGAGATATGTTTCATATGATCATGAAACATAGCATTACTTGCGAGGGAGATTGCAGATTGATTATCCACACGAAGCATGGTAGGATCATTTCATGTGACCGAGTCAATTTCTCTGAGCAAAGTGCAGATCCAAACAGCCTCTTTTGCAGCAGCAGAGATGGCCATGTACTCAGCTTCAGTACTCAAAAGAGCTACTGAGGATTGCTTCTTCGATGACCAACTTACTGCACCACCACAAAAGGTGAATACATAGCCAGTAACAGAGTGGCGATCATTGATGTCAGCCACCCAGTCCACATCTACATACCCAATAGGGGTAGTCTCAGATGCAGTGGTATACCTGAGATGAAAGTCTACAGTACCATGAAGGTATTGATAGACCCATTTAAGGGCTATCATATGTTTCTCACCTGGAGTAGCAGCATGTCTACTCAAGGCACCCACTGCGAAGGCAATGTTGGGATGTGTAGCTAGCATAGCATACATCAGTGCCCCAAGAGTACTCTGATACTGGTCAAGATCAGATTCCGGTTTATCTAGTTTCTTGAGCTAAGATTCTGCTTGATCGGAGTACCCACTGAATGCCCATCCTGCATGCCAAAGCACTGCAGAATGGTCTCAATATACCACTTCTGTGAGAGCTCAATAAAGCCCTTGTCATGGTCTCAGATAATCTCCATCCCTAGTACCCAATGAGCCTCTCCAAGATTGGAGAGTTCATACTCTGTTGAGAGCTGAGCTTTGAGTTGCTCGATAGCCTCTCGATTCCTTGTGTCATGTCCATGCCTCTGTTCTAGCCCTCCATGTTTCAATGGCCCCTTCCCGCTCTGCTCCACACGTGTCTGCCCACCCTAACACCTGTACGGTGTGTTTCCACCCCGCTCTCTGTCGGACCCCATCGGCCACTGTCAGGGCCATCATGTGATTGGTGCCTCTCAGTCAGGTGACACCTTCCCCCTTCTCAGGGGTCACCTTCCTTTTGGGTCGATGGGCCAGCCTAGGCACAGCGCAGCTACCGCACTGTATGGGTCGGCACAGGGTCGCTACTCGTTTAGGCTTTTGGTCCAACATCTGATTGGTTATCGGTGAGCACTCCGAAGACATTCCGTCCATACTATTCCTTTTAGATGTTTCTTCTTTGTCCCGTCCTTCACCTCCATCATATGTACCCATTCTCTGATTGAAGTTTTTTGACATTTCTACCCCTTGAAAATTTACTGTATTCCATATGTTAGTTCCGATGTTCTGATACTGTACTGCCTCAATGGCACGCCTACTGTATATAAGCCCGCCGCACTCAGCGGTGTCTCCTCAGTACGAATATCAACTTAGTTCCCTCCTCTGCAGTCTTCGACTGGCCTCCTCCTCCATTGTCAGCTTATTACCAGCTCTTTTCTATCTCTGAAATCTGAGGGCTGGGCTCATACAAGGGGGCAGCGCACAAGCTGAACCCAACGCCCTCTCCTGAACTTCTGTCGCAACTGTCAGCCACCCTTCGGCCATCGTCGCTCCTCATCAGTATGTGTTGGCCAGTCGTCAGCCAACGTTGGCCAACCTCCAGACACATCCCCTGGCCTCTGTGAGCATCGGAGATCGTTGGAGTAGGACCGAACTTGACACCTTGACAAGATCAACTTGTCATCTACATAGATGGCCACTATAATTAGGATGCCATCCTCAACCTTGTAGAATAGACTGTGGTCGGCCTCACTGCGAGTGAACCCAAGAGATTCAAAAACCTCTCTAAGACGAGTATACCAAGCCTTCGGGGCTTGCTTCAGTCCATAGAGAGCATGGTGCAATCTCCAGACAGTGTCTGGCAAGTCCCAGAAGCCAGGGGGTGGTCGTAGATAGATCTCCTCATCGAGTCTGCCATTGAGGAATGCAGACTTGACATCCATTGGATGTAACTCAAGATCATACTTGGCAGCGAGTGCTAGCAAGATTCAAATGGTAGTAAATTTCACCACAGGGGCAAAAGTATCAGTATAATCCACCCCATGCACCTGGGTGAATCCCTTCACAACAAGATGAGCTTTGTACTTCTCTATCTCGCCTGTTGGTCCCCTCTTAATTTTGTATACCCACTTCAAATCTATGATTTTCCTACCACGAGGACGCTCAATGGCCTCATACAAATCAAGCCTCTTGAACATTGAGAGTTCCTCAGCCATCGCTGAGTACCAGTGATCACCATCCATGCGGCCAACAGCCTCCTCGAAGGTTGTTGGCTCGTGGTCACACGCAGAGCTTGCTTTGTAAGCTTTGTGTTGTGGCTCACTCGTGTCACTGTCACAGTGTGACATATTTGGCTTGTTCGCACTCACATCTCCCCCCACACCACTACTACCTCATTGCTGCTTGTTGTTGGGCCTCTTGTCGACCTTCCTTTGCATCAAGGTGCCCCTCTGGTAAGCATTGACAAAGTATCTTGGGTCATCATTGCTAACTGGTGGTTTTCTAGCTCTGGATGACCTCCTCACAGCCAGTGTAGGCACTGGCTGTGGATATGGAACTGGCAGGCCTCGCGACACTGTAGTGCATCGTAAGGACACTCTAGGGACACCCTGTGGTGTACCTAGGTCCTTCCCAGTGGTTTCCTCCTTCAGAGTTGGCACATTTTGCCCAACTTTGTCATTCCCTGCCCCAGTGGCTTCCTCAACTGATTCCTCAAGATCAGGACCAGTTGTCGCAACGCTTAAGGTCTTGGCAGCTTTGGGCTGCCCAGCAGTACCTGCCGTCAAATTTGCAGCTTGATCCAACAAGAACTCAGCTCTGTCTGAGTTGTTCTTTGCCTCCTGCTCCTCTGATGGCTCCTGCCCACCTAATGGGCTTGCCTGTCCTTCTGGTTGCTTTGTGCTATGAGTAACCAGTTCTGTCCTGTCAACCACAACTCGGGTAGGTTGTCCACCACCCCCTTCATTGAATACCACATCCCAAGACTCAAAAATTCTCCCACTGGCTCAGTGTAGGCATATGTATGCCTTGTGATTCTCTGCAAAACTGAGGTGAGTACATTCCAGTGATTTTACATCAAGTTTCTGGCATTTTTCTTCAGGAACATGGACATGAGCCTCACACCTGAAAATCCTCAGGTGTGAGAGTGAGGGCTTATTTCCAGTATATGCCTGAATGGAGTCTCATGCCATTCAAGGGCTCTTGTTGGTAGATGATTTTGTAGATGAGCCACATGTAGTATAGTGTCTCCCCAATACTTGTTGGGGAGACCCACAATCACTTAACATAGCTCTTTGCACTCTCCATGAGAGTGTGGTTCATCCACTCTGACACTCCATTTTCCTGTGGAGTGTATGACATTTGTCTTCTCATGGTGTACCCCTTTTGACTTCAGGTACTGCTCAACTCTTGAGAGCAGTACTCACCCCCTCCATCTGTTTGAAGGTAGTTAGCCCTTCTCTCCGGTCTCAGCCTCTGCTCATGCAAAATACTCCTTTGTTGCTGTGAGCACCTCATCCTTCATCTTCAGTAGTTTCACCACCAGGTGGTGCAACCTGCCCCATCAATAAATGTATGAAGTACCTATGGTGCAATATCTCTGGGAAACACAAGGGTGAACACAATGAAA